>PJEM01004559.1:0-11109 GCA_004023845.1 Helogale parvula | reverse complement strand
AAATATTCCTACAGCTGAAGTTGGGACTAAGAAGACTATTACAAGTCTCATCTCTTGGTCATAGAATAACCTGGTTTTTCAATTTAGAAAATAGTCTCATCATGTTGGGCAACTAAAATGATATGGTTATTAAAGCACAGACAAATGCCAAGAATCTAGTCAGCAAGTTGACCAACTGCATCACAAACTATTCATAAATTAAGTTTTCCACTCTCTCTGACCCTCCCCTGCTCGTGCGCTCTGTCTCTCTCTCCCCTCTTAAAAATAAAAAGCATAAAAAATTTAATTAAAAAATTAAGTTTTCCATTATTTAAAAAAACAACTAGATGAAAGTTGAAAATTTCATCTTTTAAAAAGTATTTTTCAATGTTTATTTTTTGCGGGTGAGGGGAGTGCGAGCAGGAAGGGGTAGAGAGAGATGAAGACAGAGGATCTGAAGCCAGCTCTGCACTGACTGTAGAGAGTCTGATGCGGACCTCAAACCAGGCAAACCTGGATTTGGTCATGACCTGAGCTAAAGGCAGACACTTAACCCACTGAGTCACCCAGTCACACCCCAAATTTCATCATCTTAACTCTTATAACCATCGCTTTTAGATCACCAGGTAACTTTAGTGATTATCCCCAATATCAACTGCATCCTTTTCCTGCCCTCCTTCATCTATTTTTCAGAAAAACAGAGAAATTACTCTCTTTTCTGAAGTTAATGGGAATAATTAAAGATTTGGTAATTTGTAAAAATTTCTTGATACCTTTTTCTTTTTCCCTAAAGCTTATCAAAATGAAAACAATACTTTCTGCACACTGATGTTTACAAATCTCAATTCTTAAATTGAGATATAATTTCACACTTCATACAGCTGTGATCTATACAATGATGCAGTAGCTGCCATGCAACAAACAGCACAAACTTGACACTTGTTCATTGTTATTTCTTAAAATCTGTTTTACATTTAAAAATGAAATAAAGGGAAGCTCAATCACTTATTCATGGTAATGACATTAAATACACGAAGTGAAAACCAGAATTAAAATATTCTGGCTCCCAGTGGTCCTCTCTAAGACACTCTAAGGAATATCTAACCCTAAATAAACATCGAAAATGGTCACTGAAGTTATGCCATTAAAGAACTAATTTATCATATATAAATGTAATTTACAAATATAATTTATTTGACACAAGACATTAAATTTGACTTACAATGTTATAATAAACGGTACATTAGATGGTAACATCTATGAGTAATAATACATGACTTGCAATTAACAAACATCAGAATTTCAAAGTGACCTCCCTAAATGAACAAAGAGAAAGAAGGTAACTTGGACATTCAAGCAAGGGAACACACCTATCAGTAGTCTTCATTTTCCTCCCAAAGTAATGATGCTCTTCTCTCCCTAAATGATTTAAGTCAGATATCCACCTACCACCACGATCAGTGTCCAGTCTGCATGGTTTTCTAATAATTAACTGACTGGAGTAACCATAGAAAAATATGGAAGGAAAGAGAAACGGTCATGTCAGAGTAGTTGTGACAGTTAGTGGTCCTAAACCAATGACTAGATCATACCAACTATGAAAATTAAAATGCTTTACCTTCCAATTCTTCTCTATCAGAAGGGGCTCCTCTATAACCACAAAGCTTTTAATTATCAGCCATCTAAGACATATGAGAAATCTGTGCATTATATATACAGTAAGACAAAAATGTAAATAAATACAGAGGGAATCCAAGCGGTATTTTTAGACTATGCTCCCCAGTTAGGTTTGGTAGTTCCCAAAGTATTCTTCCACTGCCTCCTCCATCTCTAATCTGCACACCACTCTGATTACCTGGGAAGCAGGTATCCAATTAGTACCATCAGCACTAGAGATCAAGTATACATTATTATGGCCATACAGCTTTTGGCGGGATGACTCAGGAAATAAACTGTCCTAACTTTCAAACAACTGATTCAGACGTGGAAGCTGCACGTGTACTGGCTCAAGAAGGAACCCCACATGGAAACCGCCATGGCCGCCAAGTTGGTGTCAGCCATCAATAGGGTGGCACATGCTGCATCGAGAGTGTCTCCGTAACTTTTCTTCAAATAAGAGTATACAAAAGTCAGGCACTGGGATCCTGAGAAAAGCAGGAAAAATAAGAACCTCCAAGGCCTCTCTGCCCTAAGCTATGGTCGTGTGCACTGAAATAATGTCACAAACAGATGCGACACCATTACAAAGTCATGTAATATCATGACCAAGCACAAAAATTTGTTTGAAGCGCAGATCTTTTGGCAAATACTCAAATATAGATACCATGTATGATACCGCCCTTTAAGAAGCATAAGTGAATTCTTTTGCCAAAACCAATAAGAGCAATCAAGAATAAACATACCCAAACCTAAGAATTCTCCACAGAGACAAGCTCATATTCCAGCCTCTGATTTGGATCATTTATGACAGATCTTAAAATGGCTCCTCTCCCAAGATTCATCAATTTTGAGCTAACAGTAATTGTTAATATACCTCAGAAAAACATACAGACTTTTATTATAACCCCCAATTTACGAGAATTTATTATTTTTTTACTATTTGTAACATTAGGTTAGGCCTCCGACTTCGAGGGTCTCTCTCTCACCATGTACACACAGTAACAAGGCTGTTAGGAGCTTTAGTTATAGTCTGGGGAATCCTATTATTTTTGTCCTGAGCAATTTCTGAAAAAGTTATGCCAAGATCGCAGTTGTTTTGGATGAAACATTGACAATTGGAGAAAGATCAAAGTCAACACCTTGAATGGAGCCCAGAACCTGATTGGTAACTGATCTGGATGTAATTCACAGGTGCTACATGATCTGTGCTTTTGGACCTTCCATCTGTTCTGCATCATCCTGATTTTGAATAGTTAGAACTTTAGTCAGTTGATGCTAATCCAATATAACAAATTGGACACTGGGATCATAGGGCCAAACTATCTAGCTTAAATAAACAAGACTGACATGTCTAGGAAATGTGGGAAGTGGTTATCTGTGTTTAGCAATAAGCAGAAATTATCACCCTTTATTATTTTTTAATGAAAAAGTTATGGACTTGATGCATGCAAGACTGATTTTCAACTGTGGTGTCTCACAGCCTTGCGCTGGGATATAATCTATGTTTATCAAATGGCAATTCGCACCGTGTTTGAACCCAGGCCTAATTCCAAAGATTCAACAGCATCATGTCCAAGGAAACAAAGGCTAAAAAAAAGATAACAATAATGTTCTTAAGTGTTTGGGGTCTAGTATGAGAATGTGGATCCTACAGAAAATGTGGTTATATATACAAAGAGAAACTACATGGCAATGAGAAAGAAGGAAATCTGGCCATTTGTAGCAATGTGAATGGAACTGGAGGGTATTATGCTGAGTGAAGTCAGTCAGTCAGAGAAAGACAGATACCATATGTTTTCATTAATATGTGAATGTGGAGAAACTTAACAGAAGGTCATGGGGGAGGGGAAGGGGAAAAATAGTTAAAGAGAGGGAGGGAGGCAAACCATAAACAGTGAGAACAAACTGAGGATTGATGAGGGTAGGGGAGAGGGGAAGGGGTGATGGGCACTGAGGAGGGCACTTGCTGGGATGAGCCCTGGGCTTTGTACGGAAACCAGTTTGACAGAAATCTATATTAAAAAAAAAAGAATGCGGATCCTTTGAATAAATACCTAATAGTGCAGCTGCTAGATCATAGGGCAGTTCTATTTTTAGTTTTGTGAGGAACCTCCATACTGCAGCATTATCAACAATAGACAAACTATGCTGAGAGCCCAATGTCTGTCGACTGATGAATGGAGAAAGAAAGTGTGGTGTGTGTGTATACATACAATGCAGTATTACTCGGGCTTCAAAAAGAGTGAAATCTTGCAATTTGCAATGATGTGAATACAGCCAAAATGTATTAAGCTAAGCAAAATAAGTCAATCAGAGGAAGACAAATACTGTATGATTTCCTTCATGTGGAATTTAAGAATCAAAAAAAGATGAACATATGGCAAGAGGGGGGAAGAGAGGTCAGGCAAACAAACCACCAGGGACTCTTAATGACAGAGAACACACAGGCTTGATGGAAGGAGGTTGGTGGGAGATGGACTAGATGGGTGATGGGGATTAAGGAGAGCACTTGTGATGAGCACTGGGTGTTGTACGTAGTGATGAATCACTTAAATTCCACGCCTGAAACCACTTTTGCACTGTATGTTAACTAAAAATTAAATTTAAAAAGAAAGAATATGGAAAAAGGGCATGTAATTTCATACCTATGTATGCAAGATACAGGTAGCTGCTGCTGTATAGCATCTAACAGAATTGCAGTGGTTCAAAGGAAAGGGAAAGGCTAGAACATCAGTTTGAGTAAAGCAAGATGAAGATGCATTTCATTTAAGAGTGCACATTTATGGTGCAGCCGCTCTGGAAAACAGTGTGGAGGTTCCTCAAAAAACTATCCATAGAACTCCCCTATCACCCAGCAATAGCCCTGCTGGGGATTTACCCAAGGGATACAGAAGGGCTGATGCACAGGAGCACATGCACATCAATGTTCGTAGCAGCAATGCCAACAATAGCCAAAACATGGAAAGAGCCTAAATGGCCATCACCTGATGAGTGGATCAAGAAGATGTGGTATATATATACAATGGAGTACTACATGGCAATGAGAAAGAATGACATATGGCCATCTGTAGGAAAGTGGATGGACCTCGAGGGTGTCATGCTAAGCGAAATAAGTCAGGCAGAGAAGGACAGATACCATATGCTTGCATTCATAGGTCTAACAGGAGAGACCTGGCAGGGGACCATGGGGAGAGGAAGGGGGAAAGAGAGTTGGGGAGAGAGGGACGCAAAACTTGAGAGACTATTGAATACTGAAAATGAACTGAGGGTTGAAGGGGAAGGGGGAGGGGGGAAAAAGGTGGTGGTGATGGAGGAGGGCACTTGTGGGGAAGAGCACAGGGTGTTGTATGAAAACCAACTTGACAATAAACTATTTAAAAAAATAAACAAACAACACTAAAAAGTCAAATACAATAGCAAAAAAAATAAGAGTGTACATTTAGCACAGTCTTAAATGAGGGATGCTAATTTTAAGAGGTGATAATTTTTTAAAAGAAGAAGCTTTGAAAACAACACTCTACTCGAAGGGAAGAACACGAATACATCAATATTGAAATATTAACCTATTAAACTTCATTGGAGGGCCACAAACGTTGTTAATTTTAAGCCAAAGAGAGAGAGAAAGTATCAGGAAGAGGTCAGAGGCTTAAAGATGAAACCTCATTTTTTTATGTTCAAGGCACTAAATACCCAAAAAAGAAAAGTTTAGTTAAATATTAGGGGCAATGTCATACATCATTGAAGGTTGCTGAGCAGAAGGTTGACACTACCGGATCTACTCTTGAAAAATAAAGCTTCAATATCAGTGAATATAATTTACAATCTCAGATTATATAGGAAATTATCTACGTGACTACGTACAAGATTTTGCATGGTTTTGAGGATGTAGCCAGTACAGGTTGACAGCACTGATTGTAGACAATAGACAGGACACCTCTCTGTCTCAGTCAGAAGAGCATGCAATTCTTGATCTCAGGGTCGTGAACTTGAGCCCCATGTTGAATGTAGAGATGACTAAAAAAATTATACTTTCAGAAGAAAAGAACAGAATATTAAGGCAGACTGTAAGGACTTTGGCAAATGAACTGGAGCCTGAAAGCAGAGGTGCAGGAAAATTAATATACAAGAAGGAACATGAGTCTCTGTCTCTAGTCTGGGCATACCAGTGAATACTAAAAGTTATTTCTTCTGACTACAGTCATGATTAATACTGTCGTACATCTCCCAAGGATGCTGAACTAGATAAAACCCTTGTGAGACATTAAGGAGGCAAGAAAGAGATACCTCCCATTTTTTCCCCAAGCCCCCTGCCATTCAACACCCCCAGTGCTTTTTCCAGGCTTTTGGAGAGACATAGACACATGCTGAGAAACTGCCAGGAAACAAAAAATGAAAAATGTATGGATAGCACACAATTTTCAAGTAGTTACAATGTCTACAAAAGAAGTCACAACCAAAAATGTCTGGAAAAATAAAAAGATTATGTCACTTATATTCCCCTACTATGATATTATACACATATCAATGTGAGTAAAAATGTTAGGTGAAGATGGATTAACTGAATTGCTACCATCATATCAGTTATAACAAAACATATTTCTTTTTGATATTTATGAAAATTGCAAGACTTTAATGATGCTAGATGAAATACATAAAAACTGTATGTGTCACAAGTTACACATCCTGCTCAAATTCTCTTTAGCGTGTCCTAACACTTGCATCTACAAGTAGCTCTATTTCTCTCTAATGCTATATTTATGGGTGACAGACTAATTGTGTCCTTAACAGAAACAAGATCACGAGTTTAAATTTATTTTGGTCAAAAACAATAAAAACAGTTTTGGCTAGAGTTTGATGAACTACTTGAGCATTCTAGGGGTGACAAACACTAACAAATATGAAGCTTGTGTTGTGACAGATGTCAAAGTCAGATATTTAAGTTAATCTATAGAGAAAAGTGGATGAAATCACTGTTTAAGTTTAGAGAGGGAAGGGGAACGAATTCACAGGCCAGAACATTCAGTTGAAAAGATTTAACTCTCAACTTCTGGTTGACAGTAAAAGCTCCTGGAAATCAAAAGGAAAACATTTTTAATCTTAATTCTGTAATTCTTGATCTTGAGTCCATAACTCTTGTTAACAAATGTTCCTGGTTTTGCCTTATGAAATTTGGTCTAGCTTGTGGCATGTCCATTGGCGGCTACGTGGAATTTTACCTTTGCAACCAAATCAGTGATCAGCCTGAAATCATGTGAATGAGGCCATTATTTTGACTGAACAGGTACAGGGTAACGGCTACTGGCATTTGTTTGGCTCTGGGACCTAATTCTTTTCATACAAAAAGACCAAGCCTCAGTCTGGCAGTTCACAGCTAGCAGTCTAAAGAGCAGGCTATCAAGATGCAATACTACAGCACTTAAAGAGTGCAAGCCACAAAAAAACAGGGATACATAATTTAAGAATTAGCAGTCCTGAAATGAAAGCCAAAGATCCTCAATTGTGCGTCTGTGTGTGGACTTTTTTTTTTTTTTAACTATCAAAGATTTAAGATAACTTAAGGGAACAGGGTTGGAGGTAAGGTGCCTATTGGAAAAACTGAGAGCAGCACTTCCTCTTAAGCAAGACAAACAGGGCAACATGCAAATAAAGCCAATGTCCAGATTACAAGGAAGGGGACTCAGGGAAAGGGACATTCCTCCATCCATCCACTTATTTATTCATCCAATACACAGTGGTGAACAAAACAAATTTCTTGCTCCCAAGAGGCTTCCTTTGGGGGCAGGCAGGCATATTATAAACAAAAGTCTAAGGGCCAGGCAGAGAGTGCTATGTTAGATAGGCTGGTCCACAAAACCCTGTGTGAGGAGTGATCTAAGTGAAATGAGAAAGGATGCCATATAAACATCCTGGAAATACGTGTGGCACAGTTGGTCAAGAAAAATCAACAAGGCCAGTGAACACCGAGAGAGAGTCGGGGCGGGGGGTGGAGAACATGGGGCATGAGGTGGAATAAGGAGCCAAAGGCCAGACCAGGTAAACTTTACAGGCCAAGGTTAAGAATTTGAAATTTTATTTTAAGACTGGCAAGAAGCCATTATAGACATAATCCACTATCTTTTCAAAGAAGCTCTTTGGGCCCTGTGTTAACAGGCTGAAGAGGGATAAAAGCAGTAACAGTAAAACAAGTTAGGAGACTACTTCAGTAATCCAAGTGAGAGCGACGGAGTATTGAATTAGGATGACACGAGTCAAATGTCTTAGAAGAATGGCTCTCAAAGTGTGGTCCGAGCACCAGCAGTGTCCAGAAACGAATTATGGGTGTAAAATCTGGAGTCCTGCTCAACTTACTGACTCAGAAACCCTGGGAGTGTGACCCAGAAATCTGTGAACAGACAAGTCCAGCAAGGGAATAAATTCGGCACTTTTGTGTCACTAGGTAAATATACCTATTTGTGCAATGTAATCAGGGATTTAGAAACCAAGGATTTGCTTATTTAGTGAGAATATTTAGAATGTAAAATAAGGAAAAAATTCAAATACGGGGTGTCTCAACCCAAGTACACACTGCCACAGTACCTAAAGATTGAATTTCTTTGTGAATTCAGGTCATATTCTGATTTCTTTCTAATACAGTATCAAGCTATTTAGTACAAGCTTTAAATTGGCAACACTTTTTCAGGCAAAAAAAAAAGCTGAATTTAATTATCTCATTATCAGTGGTAAACAATCACTTTGCAGATTTTCAGACAAGCCGTGTCTCCAATTTTTAAAAGACACTTGTTTTACCAGTGATGGGCATCTATATTAACAAAAACCGAAAACCCTAAATCAACATTAGTTGTAGATAATGAATGGGTGCCATTGCCTACATTGTAAGATTGAGAAGTGCCTAAAAACCTCAATATTCTGAGCTGCTATTTTGGGCTGAAAGCATAATCAGTCACAACTGAGACTTGAAAAGCAAGAAGATTCTAGAAAGCTAACTACCAAAAATAAATCCACTGGGGAAAGCCTCTCAGATTTGATGGTCCACATTTCTACTTGTGATTACACTTAAAATATATTTCAGAGAATCACTTTGCTGGAAGCAAAACAAGTTCAAGAAATGTAACTAAAAAACTTTTTTTCAAATTTTCAATGAGTTTTTATTTTTTATTTTTTATTTTTTTTCCATAATATTTTATTGTCAACTTGTTTTCCATACAACACTCAGTGCTCTTCCCCATAAGTGCCCTCCACCATCACCACCACCTCTTTTCCCCCCTCCTCCTTCCCCTTCAACCCTCAGTTCATTTTCAGCATTCAGTAGTCTCTCAAGTTTTACATTCCTCTCTCTCCCCAACTCTCTCTCCCTCCTCTGCTCCCCCTGGTTCTCCATTAGGTCTCTCCTGTTTTCCTGTTAGACCTATGAGTGCAAACATATGGTTTCTGTCCTTCTCTGCCTGGTTTACTTCGCTCAGCATGACACCCTCAAGGTCCATCCACTTTCCTACAAATGGCCATATGTCATTCCCTCTCATTGCCATATAGTACTCCATCGTGTATATATACCACATCTTCTTGATCCATTCGTCAGGTGATGGACATTTAGGCTCTTTCCATGTTTTGGCTATTGTTGACAGTGCTACTATGAACATTGGGGTACATGTGCCCCTATGCATCAGCAGTTCTGTCTCTCTTGGGTAAATCCCCAGCAAGCTATTGCTGGGTCATAAGGGAGTTCTATGGATAGTTTTTTGAGGAACCTCCACACTGTTTTCCAGAGTGGCTGCACCAGTTTACATTCCCACCAACAATGTAGGAGGGTGCCCATCTCTCCACATCCTCGCCAACATCTATAGTCTCTTGATTTGTTCATTTTAGCCAGTCTGACTGGCGTGAGGTGGTATCTCAGTGTGGTTTTGATTTGTGTTTCCCTGATGATGAGTGATGTTGAGCATCGTTTTGTGTGTCTGTAGGCCATCTGGATGTCCTCTTTGGAGAAGTGTCTGTTCATGTCTTCCGCCCATTTCTTCACTGGATTATTTGTTTTGTGAGTGTGAAGTTTGGTGAGTTCCTTGTACATTTTCGATATTAGCCCTTTATCTGATATGTCATTTGCAACTATCTTTTCCCATTCTGTCAATTGCCTATTAGTTTTCTTGATTGTTTCCTTTGCCTTGCAGAAGCTTTTTATCTTGATGAGGTCCCAAGGGTTCAGTTTTGCTTTCATTTCCCTTGCCTTTGGGGATGTGTCGAGTAGGAAATTGCTGAGGTGGAGATCTAGGAGGTTTTTCCCTACTTTCTCCTCGAGGGTTTTGATGGTTTCCTGTCTCACATTCAGGTCCTTCAGCCATTTTGAGTTTATTTCTGTGTATGGTGTAAGAGAGTGGTCTAGCTTCATTCTTCTGCATGTTGCTGTCCAGTTCTCCCAGCACCACCTGCTAAAGAGGCAGTCTTTTTTCCATCGGATACTCTTTCCTGCTTTGTCATAAATTAATTGACCGTACATTTGTGGGCCCAGCTCTGGGTTCTCTATTCTATTCCATTGGTCTATGTGTCGTCTGTTTTTGTGCCAATACCATACTGTCTTGGTGATGACAGCTTTGTAGTAGAGGCTAAAGTCTGGGATTGTGATGCCTCCCGTTTTGGGTTTCTTCTTCAATATAACTTTGGCTAATCGGGGTCTTTTGTGGTTCCATACGAATTTGAGGATAGTTTGTTCTAGTTTTGAGAAGAATATTGGTGCAATTTTGATGGGGATTGCATTGAATGTGTAGATTGCTTTGGGTAGTAATGACATTTTCACAATGTTTATTCTTCCGATCCATGAACAGGGAATATTTTTTCCATTTCTTGGTGTCTTCTTCGATCTCTTTCATAAGTTTTCTATAGTTTTCATCATATAGGTCTTTTACATCCTTAGCTAGGTTTACGCCTAGGTATTTGATGGTTTTTCGTGCAATCGTGAATGGGATCAGTTTCTTAATTTCTTTCGGCTGCTTCATTTTTGGTGTATAGGAATGCGACTGATTTTTGTACATTGATTTTGTATCTTGCGACTTTACTGAATTCATGGATCAGTTCTAGAAGGCTTCTGGTGGAGTCGATTGGGTTTTCCATGTAGAGTATCATGTCATCTGCAAATAGTGAAAGTTTGACTTCTTCCTTGCCAATTCTGATGCCTTTTCTTTCTTTTTGTTGCCTGATTGCTGATGCTAGAACTTCCAGCACTATGTTAAACAACATTGGTGAGAGTTGACACCCCTGTCGTGTTCCTGATCTCAGGGGGAAAGCTCTCAGTTTTTCCCCATTGAGGATGATATTAGCTGTGGGTTTTTCATAAACTGTTCTTATAATGTTTAGGTAAGTTCCTTCTATTCCGATTTTCTCAAGGGTTTTTATTAAGAAAGGGTGCTGTATTTTGTCAAATGCTTTTTCTGCATCTATCGACAGGATCATATGGTTTTTATCCTTTCTTTTGTTAATGTG
>PJEM01004558.1:0-150705 GCA_004023845.1 Helogale parvula | reverse complement strand
CTCTTTCCCTCTTCCCCTTTCCCTGGTCCTCCATTAGGTTTCTCCTGTTCTCCTGTTAGACCTATGAGTACAAACATGTGGTATCTGTCCTTCTCTGCCTGACTTATTTCGCTTAGCATGACACCCTCGAGGTCCACCCACTTTCCTACAAATGGCCATATTTCATTCTTTCTCATTGCCGTGTAATACTCCATTGTGTATATATACCACGTCTTCTTGATCCACTCATCAGGTGATGTACATTTAGGCTCTTTCCATGATTTGGCTATTGTTGACATTGCTGCTATGAACATTGGGGTACACATGCTCCTATGCATCAGCACTTCTGTATCTCTTGGGTAAATCCCCAGCAGTGCTATTGCTGGGTCATAACGGAGCTCTATGGATAGTTTTTTGAGGAACCTCCACACTGTTTTCCAGAGCAGCTGCACCAGTTTACACTGGGCAATTTATTTTCAACAAAGGTACAAGGGCAATGTAACAGAGAAAAGATAGTCTTTTCCCATAAATCGTGCTGGAACAGCTGGACCTCCATATGCAAAAATAAATAAACTTCTTCTCTTTCTTCTCTCTTATATAAAAATTAACTCAAATGGATCATAGGTCTATATATAAAATCTAAAACCATGAAGCTATTAGATGAAAACATAGGAGGAAATCTTTGTGAACTGGGGCTAGGCAAATATTTCTTAGGACACCAGATTGATAAATAAGACCAGCAAAATTATTTACAAATCACGTATCTGATAAAGGACTTAATATAGAATACATAAAGGATCCTCAAAACTCAATAATAAAAAAGCAAACCAATGTTTTAAAGGAGCAAAAGAATTGAATAGACACTTCGCATATCAGCAAGTACATGATAAGATGTGCAACATCATTAGCCGCTAGGGAAATACAAAATGAAACCATGATGGGATACGACAACACATCTGGAAAAATGGATAAAATACTTTTTTTTTGACTGATAAGACCACGCACTTGTGAGGACCCGCGCATCTGGAACTCTCATCCGTTGCTGGTGGGAATGCAAAGCGGTAGAGCCACTTCTGAAAGCAGTTCAGCTGTAAAACATACTCCTACCTCACAAACTACAGTCCCACTTCCCGGTGTTTACCCAAGTGAAATGGAGACTTACACTCGCCCAAAACACTGTATGTAAAATTTTAGAACAAGGGTATTCATGTTTCCCCCAAACAAGAAAGTACCTGGCGTCCCTCAGCTGGAGAATGGATAAACCACAGAGGAGTGTTCCAACAACAGAACCCGACTCAGTCTTCAAAACAGAAGAACTGGAAACCAATTTGACAATAAACTATTAAAAAAAAAAAAACGGAAGAACTACTAACACGCAGCAGCGTGGATGAATAGCAAGTGTGCTGTGCTAAGTGAAAGAAGCCAGACACGAGGGCTGTGTACATCAGGATTCTATTTATGTGACATTCTAAAAGGCAAAGGCTGAGAGACGGAAAACAAATCAGAGGTTACCAGCGACTGGGGGTAAGGGCTGCAGGAGAGTGAGTTATATTGAGTGAAAGAACTGTTCTCTATCTTGATTGTGCTGATTCTTAAACCACTGGATGTGTTTGTCAAAACGTGCAGAATAGTATACTAATACAGGTAAATTTGAGTCGATATACATTATTCCTTAGTGAAAAGAAAAGAAAAGAAAAGAAAAAGAATCGCCATGTCTGTTGAGCCGAGAACAGACTGCAAGGCAAAGTTGGAATCAGGAAGACCGTTAGAAGCCCGGGTGGGAGATACAGTGGTTAGATGAAAAGTGTCCCCAGAATAGGGCGGTACATAAGTCATTACTGACTTGTGGACGCAGTTTCAGAGAAGAGGCAAAGGGAGAGACAGGCTTCGAGGATGAGGAGTGAGATAAGCATGTGCCTGTGGCACTCAATCCCGGACCACTGACTACTTTCTCAAGAAACCTGCATGGACCTGTCCCGAGAGGTGAACCCCAGCTCAGAGACAGCCCTGGGGCTTCCCCAGCACTGGAGGTCCTGCCTCCAGGAAAACCCTGCGGTCCCAAGCTCACCAGGACAGGTGGTCACCCGAGCCTGGTCCCCGACCTGCCCCAGCCACAGGGCCGCTCTGATCACACTGCAGTTCTGTCTTCCCTGTGAGCCGGTGTCCCTGCCCTCTGTCCCTGCCAGGCCCCTGAACTACTCCCTGATAGCGCTCACCTGGGAGGAGATGCAGGCATACTTAATGACAGAGCGGCACTCAGGGGCTTTCCATGTCACCTCTCGTCAGCCCCTTGTGTGAAGGCTCTTAGACGATTCTCCACATCAGGAAGAAATGAAAGAGTGGCTTCACCCCTTCACTGCCAGGAAGTCAGGAGCACTCAGCCGGAACGCACCTTCCCTCTTGTCTCACTTTTGAAATGCCTGTCTTGAAACAGACACCGTGACTTTTGCTTTGGTTTTATCCATCCTGACATCTCCACGGCTGTGCATATTGAAAACACTCCCTGGGCCTCAGTGTCTCTCTCTGCTTGCCCCAATGCCCGCCTCTCCAGGATCTCCTTCTGCCTTTCTGATCTGTTTCTCAGCCCCCTTACTGCCGAACGCAGTGCAAGCTGGCCGAGTGTCTGGAGTAACATCTGAGTGTCTGGGCTTTGACATTAAATGGGACCTGGGTTCGAATCCCAGCTTTGTCACTTTCTAGCGGCATGACTTTGACACATTACTCCTCTGACCTTCAGGTTTTCCCTCTGTAGAATGGGCATTATGAGTGCCACCTCATCAGATTATCGTAAGAACTAGAATAAACGAGATCATGAATAAAGGGGTAAAAATTCAGCACAAACTTGTAACAGAGCAAGCAACACATAAGCATAGCTCTTGGCATTAAAAAAACATCCTGCCAACAGTAATATTCAACAACAGGCAAGTGGTTAATAAGTTAGGCTACACCATGATTTATTTATAGAATACTATATGACGAAGCCATTAAAAATAATGTTCTGAAGAATATTTAATGACACAGAAAAATGTTCACAATGTAATTTTAAGAGAAAAAAATCAGGCTATAAAACTCAGGTCCTTATTCTGTTCTTTAAAAGAAGTATGCGTGTATGTGCGTGTCATGCATATGTATTTAGGAAAAGAGAAATCTCGAAAATGATGGCTGCTTCTCTTCTCATTTACTCCTTCACTTCTTTACATCCTGAATTTTCAAGGTTTTGCTAGTGAACATGTGTTACTATCATAACAATAGATATTTTTGAAGTTTTGTGAGCAATTTTTTTTTCATTCAACAGATTTTTCTAGCACACATTATGTGCCAAGCAATATCTGAGACTCTGGGGAGGCTACAATACAAAAAAGCCAACAGGCAGGTTTTTCTCAAGATACCACCTAGCCTTGCATGGAATTCTCCTTAATTGTTTCATGCACTCATTCTGTCTCCACAAATACATCAATGCTTGCGGGGAAGAACCACACGGTCCTCTTCTCTGAAGTCCTACATCACACCCCATGCACCCGGGAAGAGCTCAGTAATGCACTGTACTTCGAGGTCTGGGCATTGGTTGAAAAGGGGCCCGTTTCCTGCAATTGGTTATCATAGGAAGAAAAGAGCTGCCTTCTTATACCATCTCCTGTTCTGCTTTCTCCCTTGTCCTGGGCGTGGGGGGCCTGAACGTGCCACCATCACTGGGTTTCCCTGGGCGCGGGAGCCACATGGTTGGTCTAGCCTTATGTGAGGCGGTTCCCTCTCTCCAGCCTGAGCCAGAATTCTTATCAAATCTGTCTTTTCCCACATTTGAGCAGCTTGAGAGCATGTTACTGATCACGTCATCTTAGATCAGGGTTTTTTTGTTCGTTTGTTTTTTACTGTTTTTACACCAGCCACACCTTGGGCGGTCCAGTGAAACCTACGGGCCTTCTTAGAATAATGTTTTTCAATGTCTAAATACACAGGATTACAAAAAATAAATATGTAAATAAGGAAAAAGAAAAAACACCCTAAATATACCGCAATGTAATTGCCAAAGTATTTAAAAGGCTTATTTATTGTATAGTAATAAATTTGCTTCTCTGTGTTGCATTAAAAAATGACATTTGAAATATAGTCAAGTTAAAATTAAAATTTCAAAGACACACTCGTATAAAGACTGCATTGGCTTACCTTGAACAAGAACATAAAGTGATGGAATGTTTTTTTTCTTCACGATAATACACATGTCCTATGAGAAACCCAGTTGGTTTTGCTATTTTTTTTTATGGTGACAATGTTGAAAACCCAGTCCTCAAAGATACAGTATTGAAAATGGAAAACGAACCATGGACTGAAGGGGGTGAGGGAGGGAAGGGGTGATGGTCATGGTGGGCGGCACTTGTGGAGAGAAGCACTGGGTGTTATATGGAAACCAATTTGACAATAATCTATTAAAAAAGAAAAAATGGAATTAAAGCTTCCATAGCACTTTCACAAATCAGATAATTTTCTCCTGGCGACCACTAAAACTCCCTCGGGCTTTTTAGTGAAACTCTAGTTAGAGTAGGGTTTCGGTCCAATGAATTCATCTTTGGCTAGGTCAACACCTCTGATACAGTTTATATCAGAGAGAAGAAAAACACTACTCTAGGGTTCAATTTTGTTACCATGAAGACAGAAATAACTTTTGAAAGAGTTCTAAAGTGTTTCCAGGTGTTTGTAGATTACTCTTTTCAAGTAAATTGACAGCATTTTGTAACTCAGCTCCACTGGTAAAGCACTTGAAAGTTTTCAAAGATGTCAGCCCCCTATCAGCTGAGAAAGCTCGCAATGTTTTCAGAGATGTCCATAATGGTGATATCAGGGAATTAAGAGTCATCTCATTCCTACTGTTAAAAATATCTGCCAAGGAAGCCAACCAACCTACAGACAAAATTCTTTTTTCCTAAGTGCTCCAAGAATGGATTTTCTTTTTCCATTAGAAAAAGTGAAACTTGCCTCTTCAAAGTCAGCAAGCTTCTCTGTGGTAGAGAAGCCCCCCGTTTTCTACCGTTTCTGGACACACCCTGTAAAAATACTATGATTGAGAGACCCACTCCTGATAAAGTGGATGACTGTTATGGCTGCCAACAAAACTTCTCTCAGGATTTTTGGGAAAACTTGAATATGTCTGTGTTAAATGCCGCAAAGGAAAACACAAGAATTCGTCTTTGTTGATGTTAGCAGGGTCACCATGAACCAAACAAGGAGGAGCCATGTTGAAGGACGTCTGTGGTGCCATCGAGTGGCTCACCGAGGGCAGTGGCAAGGCTGCCAATTCCTTCATAATCCACTTCAAAATATGTCAACCATTCAAGGAAGCACCTCTGGCTAGAGAGAGCCACTTCCTGGCCCTCCGCATCCCTCGTGTGTGTGGCTGCAGGTGAACTTCCTCCAGTAAAGTGAGCCTTCTTTCGTTTGCCACTTGGTAAGAAACTTCAGGAGGACTTCCAGAAGTTTTCATGAAAGGGAACGTCCACATTTTTAGAGAGTCTTGGCTTTTTCACACTGAGCTTTCTTCATCCCCGTACACACAAAGCCCTTCGTTTTCTTGGATGCATTTTCTAGATTGACAGACGTTGAGGTGCTTTCTCAGTCTTCCTGACCTCGAAATTCCATTCCCAAGAATCTGTCCACAGTAGAAAGGAAATCACTGTGACCTTTATATCCCATTGCTTTGTTAATGTAAAGAAATGAGGCACACACCTTCCTTGTCTTTGGCAGCTCAAGATAAACCGGGCCTGTAAAAAATAAATAATACAGAAAGCTAAAATAAAATAATTTTTAATTCTTCGACATTCCTTGAAATGTAATATTCTGCTTATGGCTCCTAAGTCATTTGTTTGATAAACCTACATAGAGGGGAATGATTTGTATGTTAATTAAGTAAAGTATAAAATGTTCATTAAATTTTAAGAAAGGTTAAGTGAAATAAGACAATTTTTATGACCAGCCAGAGTGTTTATACTCGTACCATCGCTGGCCTTTGTGTAGACCAGGGGATTATGCAATTGCTCAGGAGTCCTGTTCGTGGAATTTAGCTATAGCTTCATGTGACTCTCCGTGACTTTCTAGAAATAATGGTTCTCATTTCTTATATTGTCACTGTTGCCCACGATGGCATTCTTTTAAATCCATGGCATTTTCACAGAACAACTGCACAAGAACAACACGTGAATAATATACTGTGCATGTAAGACTTTATTTCAAAACACAAACGTGGTGTGAAACAGAGAGTAAAACTAGAAAACTAAATCAGAGAAAGGGCTTCTTCTGCTCATTGGGCTTACCACGCCGTGCGTGGTCTGTGTCACCGTGCAGTGTTAGTGATCACAAGAAGTTCCTTTAAATACCACACTGCGACAGTCAGCTCAGCCATCAGTTATGTCTGAACTAGTCTGTGTCACCAAAGGCTGGATTACCAACAGAGAGTGAAAAACTTGCATTAGTGCAATTCAGACTGACCAAACTTGGGCAAACCATGAAAAGGAGTCAACTCCTTCTGCATCCTGATCCATAAACATTTACAGTTAAGGAATGTTGGAATGAGTGGGTCACCCCTGTGAGAAAAATCAAACTCACTGCCCAGTGGCCACCCTACCCATGCACAGAGTTGCCAGACAGCAGTCGGCTAAAAATGAAGAAGAGTTCTTCCAGAAGACTGATTCCACATTTCCAGGCACCATCTAATGGCTTCTGTAATTTCAAAATGGTGGAGGGTGTAAATGACATTTCAGATACCTATGACAACTGTAATGTGCTATGAAAACATTTGTGATTTCCGCTGATGACAAAATCACAGGTCATGTTCATACTACAAGTTTGTTGTCATGCTCGTAACTGAAGGAACTGCTACGTTTCAGATACAGGATAGTGAAAATGAAGCTATAATTCTTCCCTACCTATGTCCATGCCCCCCCCTACTATTGCCCAGACCACATGGGCCCATGTATCCAGTTAAGAACCTCTGTTTTATGTTGTTCATAGAACCAAGAGAGTGGTCCCCAAATTTTAGATAAGAGAAATGAGGGGCAAAAAACAGCAAGCTTTTATAATACTAAAAATTTAACCATTAAAGGTTTTTTTTTCTTCTTTGCTTTAAAAATACTCTTTTGATGAAATGATAGAGTAGATAGTATTTTTTTTAATGTCTTTACCAGGTAAAAGTGAAAAGTTGGCAGTCCTATTTCCAGTTCCCTTACCCATTCCTTTTACTGTGTTTACTGGTCTAAGAAATCCAAAATCTGGGACTTGTTGGTCCAGGACACCAGGACAAATCCAATGAGCCCTAATTCCTAATCAAGCCTAAAGAACCTTAGGTTAGTCCATTTATCCCCTCCCCAGGGAAGGGGACCCATTCCCAGTTCAGAGCAAAATCAAAGTACTCTGAGCCGTCAGGACAGACCCACTTCCTGGGAAGAGATTGATTTACAGGGTGGAAATGTGACTTGCTCTGGCCAGTTGAACCCGAGACTAATGTGATTGTGCCCAGGTGTCTGATGTCCGGAAATGCTGAGGTTGTCCAGCCACGGTGAGGGAAGCCAGCCTAGGATAAAGTCAGCAGAGTGAAGAGACAGAGGGGACCTGGGCCCTCAGTGACATCACAGAACTGATCCCACCACCACTGCATTCCTTGCTATGTGATATGGCTCCTAAGTGTTTATGACCGCTGAGCTGGGGATTTCTCTAATATGCGAGTGAAGTCATCCTAACTGACCCAGAGGGACACTTTGGGAAGCTTTCGGAAGGGGCATTGTCTCTTAAAAAGTTGCGTCAGGTACTAAATAGGCCTACCTGTCCCTGTGTATGTCAACTATCCCTCCTACAAGCCTAACTCAAGCCGCTCCCCACCATGTTGCTGATTTTACCTCCTAAATATCCCCCATTCCTTCCCATTCTTCCCATTTCCATGGCCAACTCTAGCCCAGCTGCTGCTAGTTGTTCTTCAGTCTACACAACGAGGCCACAGCCCTCCAACCGGTTTTCCTGCTCCTACCGGGGCCTCTTCCAAACCGCAGCCAAGTGACTTTGTCTTAATGCAAACCAGTTCACATCACTTCCCTGTTTAAAATCTTGCAATGGTTTTTCTGTTGAACTTGGAATAAAGTGCAAACTACTTAAGTTACCTACACAGCCCTATAGAACTTGGCCCTCCTCGCCCCTGCCCTCCCAGCTGCAGCCACACAGCTGGGAGGGCACCCCCACCCCCACCCCTGCTGTGTCGACTAACAGCTTTCAGACCTCTGAGAGCTCTGCTCAGAAACCAGTTCTTTGGGGAGAACTTTGATGACCGCATCCTCCACCACGACCGGATCTGGCCCTCAGGAGTATGCGCACAGCATTCTGTATGGTCTTTCCTAGTATTTAACAGGATTTTTAATTACCCATTCATTTGTGTGATTGGCTGATGTCTATTTTCCCTACTAAAAGGTCAGCTTCCTGTCTTGTTCACCCCTAGATTACCAGTCGCTGAAAGGGTGTAGGTATTCAAAAAATATTTGTGGAACAAATGGATGGATGTTCACAGATGGTCACAGATACTCCTGGGAAGTAGCTTGTCTGCGAGTATCCGGCTTCATCAACATGACACAGGATCCCTGTCCACCAGCCCCGAGCCCTGCTTTCCAGCACAGCAACTTTGCACCTGACGGCTCCGTCTCTGTGCCCCGCTGGAGGTGGGGAGCAGCGTGCCTTCCCCTTACTCCTAAGGGTGACTCAAGTCTCACACATGCTCTTTCAAATCTTGGAAGGAGGCAAGATTGCGTTATGTCTGTTATGGACTGAATGTTTGGTATTGGGGGGGGGGTGCCTTTGGGACATGATTAGGTTTAGATGAGTTCGTGAGGGTAGGATCCTTATCATGGGATTACTGCCTCATAAAAAGAGGAAGAGACCAGGCTCTCACTCTCTCCCTCTCCCTCTCCCTCTCCCTCTCTCTCTCTCTGCTATGGGAAGACAGAGCAAGAAGGCAGCCATCTGTAAACCGGGAAGAGAGATCTCAGCAGGCACGGAATCCACAGGCATCGTGATCTTGGACTTCCAGCCTCCCAACTGTGAGAAAGAGATGTTTGTTGTTTAAGCTGTGGAGCCAGCGGGTTTTGTTACAGCAGCTTGACTAAGAAAATGAATCAAATGTGTGGGTTGCAGAATCCGAGACAGGGCCTCACTCCGGTTCTGCCACTTACCACCTCCATCCCCGGACTCAGCAGCCAATACCTCAGAGCCTCAGTTCCTCATCTGCGAAATGAGATAATAAGAATGTGAACCACACAGAGTTGCCACGTGGATTAAATGAGGCAAGCCTGGCTCACAGCATAAACATTCGGCAACAACGGTGTCTATTCTTGTCTGAATTACTGTCATAGAGCTGAGGCACCACCTCGGAGATTAACTAGTAAACTGGCTGATTTCACAGATGAGCAGCCACGATCCCAACAGGCTCTGGTGGTAGAGCCAGCAGGAGGAGCCAGGGCGGTGGCTCTGGTGGGTGCCTTCCCACCCCAGCAGCGACTCTGGCAGCCCGCGGCCCTCCCAGGGCTGAGAAAGAGCATGAAGGGGGAGGAGCCAGGGGATTCTTTCCTCCAGGCCCAGGGTGGGCTGTGCTAAGTGAGTGCAGAAAGGACCAGAGGGGGGCTTCTCTGCCCCAACAAAATATCCATCCCCCCAGACATAGCCCAGGAGATGCCCTAATTAATCCAAGACCACCCGTCTCTTCTACCAGGCCTTCCTGTTTACTGCTCACTTCCAGACTGTTTACCTGGCTTTCTTCCAACACCGTGGTAGCTTTCTTCCTGTCCGGGGACCAACAAAAAATGAATTTCCTGCTAATAGCATCGTCGTCACATGAACACTCGAAGGTTATTCTATGAGGATGCAATACAGAGACGGCCTCACATCCGTACACACATCTGAACAAAAAATATATTCCTTGATGCCTGCCTGATGGCGCAACTAAGCCGCCTTGACAACCATGGGGAAGAAGAGAAAGAGCTAGAGGGAGACGGAGAGAGAGAAGGATCTGTAAGAAGTGCAGGTGCCCAGGGGCAACACAATCAATCACTTCTAAAGGGCATACTTCCCTGGAGAAAAGGCGGAAGGGAATAAGCAGGCATACGTAATGAAGAATTCCAAATCTATTGATTGAAATCGGTTGTATTTTCTCACTAGTTGAGAACCCATCATTTTTGCATCAACCAATTGATTTATGACTCATGTACATAGAAAACAGAAACTTTCCAGGAAATGGGCAGGTTCAGCAGAGATGCCTCATTCTGTTAGCCTGCAAAGCCCCCTTCTCCCTCCCTGTTTCCTTTGCAAGGAGACACGACAGGCCACCTGCAGACTGAGGGCCGCCTTGTTTCCTCCCCTGCTAAGAACAATCCCCTTTGTATATATAAACCACATCTTCTTGATCCATTCATCAGTTGATGGACATTTAGGCTCTTTCCATGACTTGGCTATTATAGAAAGAAAATGAACCATGGACTGAGGGGGAGGGGGAGGGAGAGAGGGGGGTGATGGTCATGGTGGGGGGCACTTGTGGGGAGAAGTACTGGGTGTTATATGGAAACCAATTTGACAATAAACTATTAAAAAAATAAAAATAAGAAAATAAAAAGAAAAAAAGCACAATCACCTTGATGACCCGCAGTTGCTCTGAGAACGCACAGCCAGCGCTCTCCTGGTCTCCAGCCTCTGCCAGCGCTGCTCCCCCGCAGGAAGCCCCCTCCTCCGGACTCAGCCTGTGCACCAGCACCTAGAAGGCGGCCTCCCAACGCCACCTCCCACTGATGCCTTACCTGGTGTCCCCGGGCAGCGTGAAGAGCTTCCTCCAGTGGGTTCTAGCGGCACCTCGTGCCGTCCCCATCATGTGACAACGCTCACACTGCTCCAGTACTTCTAACACAGTGACACCCCCCCGCCCCCCGCAACACTTTATGTTCTGACAGGTCACTGCACCCCTCCTACCGTGATAATGACGACTCTGCCCACAGCGCTCGATTTTAAAACACATTTTTTTCACGCCTGTATGTTTCCAAAATAAGGATGTTTTGCAAACAACGTGTACATTTAGTGTGGTACTGTTTCTGATTTTTCTTTGTCTCAAAAACTCTTATCTTGATAGTGCATCTTAAAATCAAAGAAATAATGTCACATACCTGTGCGTCTGACCTCCCCTCTCCACTATGAGTTGTGGGAGCAGGGCCTGCGTTCCTGACCATCTTTCTGTGTCCGTCCCTTTGCAGGGTGCCTGCTAGGAAGCCAGTGCCCAACAGATGGAGAAGGGAGGGGGGAACAAAGGAGAGAGGAAGGAAGGGAGGAAGGAAGGGAATCTCTTACACTCTGCAGCCTACGAGGCTCCTTCGCCTCTCGCTCTCACTTACTTGACTTCCCATCAGCGGGCACTGGGGTTCCTGTCCCGGAGATGTTCCCCGGGCCCGTCCTGGAGCTGCCGCCTGGGTACTCACATCTGCTATACATGCCCACAGGCAGGGTAGTCGGCCACCTAGGGCACGCGCTCTAGAGAGAGAAGCAATCGAGAGGTAAGGCACAGATTTTGGTTTCCTGCAATTCGGCTTCACCGGCCAGACCAGTCTTCTGTGAACCCCGCACCCCACAGAGAAGAGTGCACCGCAGTGAGCTCATTCATGCCTCAGCTCGTTATCTGTGGGTCCCACCACGCAGGCCAAACTCTGGCTTCACCCCTACCCGACCACCTGCTTCCCAAGACTGCAGTCAGCGGCTTTCTCACTTCCCCCAACTCGTGCCTTGCCAGCGACACCTTCCCTGGTCCCCAGCTCCCCAAGAACGTCTTCCATGACCTCAGCCCTGACAGGCCTCACCGTCCTCTGAATAGCACCTGCCGACTGAGCCAGACTTATTAGCACCCAGTATACTGTGACTGCCATTTTACAGCATTTTCCACAGCAGAGAGCTCAGCACAGACATAATCAGAGCTCATGCATGATTGAAACAAATTCACCTGACAATCCACTTTTCTGGGCTCCTCTGCCCCTTTTCATTTCCTTGGTCCATGGTTCCTTCTGTTTCTAGCCCCGACAAACCCCTCTCAGAGGCTCCCTGGTCGGTTGAGAATTATGTCCCTTGCTTCTGGTTTCTCCAGGTATTTTGTTGGTGGTATGTCTGGACCATGCTCTAAGCAGCCCCCTGAATGAAGTTTGTCAGACATCTCCCTGAACTGGCCTCTGTCCTTATACATTCTTCTCTGTTCTGCTCAGATAACTGCCTTAAAGGGCATTAGAAATGGGAGAAAGGCAGCCGTGTGACACTCTGTTGCCAGGAGCTGCTGTCAAGTCAGGTGTTCAATCTTTACATTGTTAAAAAACAAAATCCAACTGAGTAAATTTGAAGATCTAATTGCTTTTATTCGATGATTCATGAATATGCCATCTAGGAAGCATAAAGGAGCTCTAAAGAGCTGTGTAAAATAAAAGGCTTCCAGAGGCAGGAAAGGGTCAAGACGAAGAGTGGATTGTTCCTGGCAAGGTCCCCTTCCTTTGGGTCAAGATGGGGGCCTATCAGGGAGATGACCTCACCGGTGCTGACCAGGTGATTCCAGCTTGACTGGTCCAAGGTCACATTTCTGGAAGATGCTGAAACGCCCTAAGTTTTGGTTTGTGGATGTGGGACTTAGCACAAGTGACTCCATTTTGTTATTTCTTCTTATCTTTTTAATCATGAACAATTGATTTTGTAAACCTAAGGGGTGTCATTTATGTTTGCCCCTATTAAAGTCCATCAAGCTTAGCCTTATCATTCTAGCTGGTTTTTACCAGCTTGAGGCTTCATTCTGTCCTTTCAGCTCCTCAGCAGGGTGTACACAGACTTTGTGGGTGGCATCGAGGAAACAACTAACACCATGTCTATAGCAAGGATTTAATTCACTTCTTAGCCCTGAGATGCCATGAGGCCTGGGCAGCTGAATGGCCTTTTAGGGCTTGTTTTCATAAGAGTGGCACATGCCCCGTAATCACCATCTTAGCCCACCTTCTCCCTTGGGCTCCTCACACAGTGCTCCCTGTCTCAGTAAATGGAAGGCATTGGCATTTCTAATTCCTCCTTCTCTGCACATGAAATCGGTTCCTTGGTCCTATCAGCTGATGCTATCACCTCAATAAACACTGCCATTCGGTCACCACTCACTCCTACGTTTCAGCCATGCCTTCCCTTCATCTCTGACTTTCTCTAACTTCCGTGCTTCAGGCCTCAGCTGGAAACCTCACTTCCTCCAGGGAGGCTTCTCATCCTGCTGCCAGTCTCCCCAGCATGGTGCTTTCTCTGTCATCTCGCCCAGCCGCTGCGTGATGTTACTTACTTAATGCTTCCCAGCGCCATCTACATTCTATCAGGATGGGGACAGGGTCCGCTTTGCACATTATCACACTCCCAGCACATGGGAGATATCAATAAATATTTCTGAATTATTGAATGAAGTAATGATACCGTGACCTTGGATGGGCAAGTTTAAAATCACTGGCAAGTGATTCAGCTCAACACCATAATGCTTCCTAGTGTAAGAGAGAGGATGCCAGCTTTGGCCCCTGATTAGCAGTGGTGCCTGAGTCACGTCACTTAAAACTCCATGAGCCTCGGTTTCCTCATCTGAAGAGTGAGAATAAAAATTGATTGTAGGGGGTTGCCTGATGCTCAAAGAAAATTATGCATATGAATGTATTCCCAAGCTGAAGACTATGGTGCAAGGACAAGTATAACCACAGACCCCGACCCTCTGAGCAGAGACCCCGGTCCTGTCCTGTCTGCAGAAGTTGTACCAAAGACCTGCAGGAGCTCAACCTGGAGCCCTGACACTCGTCAGTTTGGGCTCAGGACTAAGTCCAGCAGGTCTTTCTTATTCTTTCTCAACCTTTTCTGCTGCCTTTACTCCCCGACACTCCTGGGCCGCTTCCAGAAGCTTCCATAACCACTTTGACTGCACTCTCTTGGCGGACGGTTTAATGATCCTGAAGGCCCTAGAAATACATTGAATTAAAACACAAAATGGATAGCATTGTGCATTTTAGTGAAACAGCAATTAGGAGCGGCACTCACCATGTACTCAGGAGGGCAAGGGAGCCGAGGAGAAAAGGAATAAAGTGACCTCATAAAGACACTTAATTTCATTACCACCAGACACAGTTTCCCATTATTGCTCTTGGTGTTTAATGGTTTTATGATTCTATCTATTGATGCTTAGCTAGTTCATTAACTGTGCTGCTAAAAATACAATTATCTCCAACAAAACCTTTATCGCTAATAAAAAAGAAGGGGGAGAAAACCTCTGTCATTACCAGAACGCCGTGAGGTGGGCACACCTTCTGTGTCCCAAAGTTGGCCCCAAAGTTTTCCCAGAGATTGAGACTGTCACCCACACACGGCATGCAACTAGTTAAAAAAAAAAAAAACTCAATCACGTGACTCCAATTCCAAGCTTACTCCAACTCACAGATAGACTGATTCTCTGCAGCCAATTGACAATGGCTTTGATTAGGTCAGCTGAGTCAACCTGTCCCAATGCTTGTGACAAATGTGAAATATGAGAATCTTCTTACCATCCATTTATCCAACAGGTATTTACTAAGCCCCTACTAGGTACCAAGCACTGAGTAGACATACGGAGATACTTAAAATAGAGTCATATTTACAGGAAGCCCATGGTCTGGAAGACAGTGTGTGTCAGTTGGGATCAAGGACACAGAACCCCACTGAGCAAGGGCGAAGGTGGACCTCCAGTCCTGATATGGAGTCAGGAGGAAGAAGTGGGGACGAAGCAGGACAGAAGGGGGAATGGCTGTCCATGTCACTTAGCATAAAGGCCATTACAAGGGCTTTCAGGCTCTGTTGGGTTTGTCCGCAAGTCCCTTCTTTTTTACCTTGCTTCAGAGCCTACAAAAGGTAGGAGGGGAGGCCAGTACAAATAACCCAGGGCTGCAGCCAGGAGGGTGCCAGGGTCTGAGAAAAACCTGTGTAAAGATTTTTAGGTGGCCCGCTTATTCTAAAGAGTCTCTAGTTTTTCCTTCTGGAGCCCAAACTGCTCCCAGCAACCATGTCTCCGCATCTTCATTTCCTATTACTTTTCCCCTTGCATACTCTGCTCTGGTCTCTCTATTGGTTCTTGAATGTGGCAGGCCCCAGGGCCTTTGCATCTGCTTGCAGCCGCCTCCACAGCTCTTCCCTCAACAAGTGTCAGGGCTCATTCCCTCACTTCTTTCAGTGAAATACCCCTTCTCAGTGAAACTTTTTCTACCGACCTACCCACTCTCCCCAACCCCAACCCTTTCCCTGTTTTATTTTTCTCTAGAACTTTAACCACCATCTGAGATATTATATGCTTTACTTTTTTGTACGTTTGTTCACTGTTTCTCTCAACTGACATGTGGGCTCTGAGCAGGCAGGGACTTTTCTCTTCTCTTCATTGCTGCCTCCCTAGCACCACAACCGAGCCTGGCATTTAGAAAGTACTTAAAAATATTTGTTCACTGCCCAAATGCATGTATGATTTGCCTCTGTCCCTCCGCTCTGAGCCCACTCTGTACCTTTCTCTATAATGCTTAAGCGCCTTTGCCAGTTGACTTGCTCAGAAGTTTCTCAAGTAAAGATACCGAGGGCAAGAGGAAAGGAGAAGCCATGTTCTTCCTCTCTCTCTCTCTCTCCCTCCCTCCCTCTGGTTCTCTCATTCTGTTCTATTTATTTTGGTGATGTCTCTTATGTGCTACATTATTTCCCTCATTCCAATTCTAGCTGTAACAGCCCCTGCTCCGTGGCAGCTGCTCCCGTGGCTGCAAACCCTCATCTGTAGTCCCAGATCTTGGTAACGCCCCCTCCTCCCTTTTCTTCCCCACCCCTAGCTGTGGTAGCTTCTTCGGCACTTAATTAGCTCCGAGTCACCTCACAATCTCACTTTTGCTGTCCCAGCCTCCCAACATCTATGCATCTGATAGCCTATAATAAATCCCCTCCATTTGATAAAACCTAGCATGGTTTCTGTTTTCCTGACTAGGTCCTAGGAGATACAATGAATATGGGAGGAGAAATTAAAGCACAAGCATAGTCCTGTGAGCCCAACCAATACAGAGAAAAGGAGACAGCTCTCACAGAAGCTGTCCTACCCTCCCCAACTCTGAGGGGAGCAAAGAAGCTCCAAGATCGGTGGGAAAGCCCAGCAATGGAGGCTGGTCTGTCAGATACCAGCTGAAGGCTGACCCCATCTGATGGTGGAGCAGATACCAAGAAGGGTGCCCAGCCTCCATCAGGCTTGGTTCCAGAAAGCCTGAACCACATGTAGAACCCAATGGATCCAGCCAAGAGATGCTCAAGAGAAGTCGGTGAAAAGAGAGCCAATGGCTTAGTCCCCAGCACTCTCCATCCCAGGCCTGGGAGAGCCTGCAATGCAATCTTTTGGATCTACCAGCCTCATGTTTGTATTGGGCTGATCATTGAGGATGTCATCTACTTGCATGGGTGGTTTTTGCTTCTTATCTCATGTACTTCTCTCCCTCAGCTGTTCGTCCCTGTGACCAGCATAGAGAGACTTCACGGCTCAGTTGTGCACCTTTAAAAAAAAATTATTTCAATGTTTATTTGTTTTTGAAAGACAGAGAGAGACAGAGCATGATCAGGAGAGACGCAGAGAGAGGGACAGATACACGGAATCCGAAGCAGGCTCCAGGCTCTGAGCTGTCAGCACTGAGCCTGGCACTGGGCTGGAACTCACGAACTGTAAGATCACGACCTGAGCCAAAATCAGATGCTTAACCTACTGAGCCAGCCAGGTACCCTAGTTGTGCACTTTTTAATGAGTCTGAGGTTGAGATGTATGAATTGAATTGGTAATTACCACTCAAGTTTTTCCTGAAAAGCTGCCATAGTGCATCTCATAATCAATGCCATCTTAAAATTAAAGGATTGTGGTATTAACAAGAAAAACCTTAATGAAAACCTTAATGTGTGCCAGGCCCTGCACTAGACGGTCCCACTGCCCTATCATTTCATCCTAGAAGCAGACCCGGGAGGGACATTTTAGTGTTCCTATTTTTTATGAACAGGACGCAAAGGACTGTAGCTCACTGGTATCGGCGTTGACGCCATGAAGTCCGTGCTCTCTGTCCCATAGTGCTACCCATCCTCAAACTTCTGACCAGGAGAAACGGCTGAAGAACAGCTCCTGAAATCATCTATTGGTGCCAGAACCCTCAACCCTCCCAGCAGTGAGTCTGAACTGAGACCTAGAATCAGGATGAGAAGACTTGTAGGGAAATCCCCCTGGAGCCAGGGCCCATGTGGCCAACCCACGTAGGAAGCACCTCCTCTGCCAGATGGAAAGAAGTGTTCAAGCTGACCCTGCCCTTGAGGTGGTCCCAGCGCAGTTAGGAAGACAACTGGGGTGCAGAAAAGATAAATGATGAGAGGCAATACTATCGAATGGCCCCCAAATGTGACAATGTGTGCGTGTAAGGCTCCACGGGATGGAGCGCTTTCCAGCAACAATAGGCCATCCTCATACTTTGGGAGAGAGTTTCTGAGGGCTGTGAACTTCTCGGGTTCCTCACAACAACCTTACAATATAGGTCTTGCTGTCCCTATTTTACAGAAACCCTAGATCACACAGCTGGTGAACAGTCAAGCTGGTTTGATTTGAATCTCAGTCTGCTTAACCTTCAACCACACCATGTAGTGTGTGTGTGTGTGTGTGTGTGTGTGTGTGTGTGTGTGCCGTGCGCACGCGCCTACATGCACGCATGCACACCACACAAGCCTTATCTACAGTCTACAGAAGCAATTATTTTTTGGGAAAAGCAACCTAGCACAGATTGCCAGATGCATTCAGAGAAGCCAAATATTCCATAATCCTTCCTGGGCATTTTATTGTTTGTGAAAGAGAATGGATTTTTGTGGGTGTTCTGTTTTGTTTTGTTACGTTTTAATGAGAAGTCTGGTTAGAAAATAAGCAAGTTGTAAAACTTGAGATTTATCCTTTACCTGGCAAGTACTCCATGCAGAAATGGGGCTGCACTGAAAGATTAATGTGGTCCTCAGTGATGGGCTCACCCCCAGGGAACCTGTTTGGTGTTGGGCAAAGGCATGCAGAGAACAGTAGGCTTAATAAATGCCAATCCACCAGGGGCTCCACTTGGCCACCAAATGTCCCGGGGCGCCTCGCTTCATTCATGTAACAGACATATATCCAACACCTACAGGGTCCCAGGCACTAGAGAAAATAAAACAGCTCTGCCCTCAAGATGCTCAGCCTGATGAAGGAGGATGAACAAAAAATCATCACAAAAACAACGTAAGATGTGATACATGACACAGTCTGTGGAAGTAGCCAATTCTACGTGATTAGGAGTGGAGGGGCCAAAAGAAGTTGTTAAAAAAAACTGTAACAAAATTGGAGATATATAACCGGGCTTTAAAGATTAAAGACTTTCACAGACAGGTTAGGCAGGAGAATTCCTGACCGAGGGCACAAGGGCAGAATCAGGGAGACCGAGAACGCAGGTCCCCTGAGTATGACAACGACCCTGGAGGAAACTGGGGTGGAGGGGAGGGACGCTGTGGGTCGTACCCCGGGAATTAGTCCCAGATCGATGAGTTGTCATTGTTTTTGTTTTTGTTTTTGTTTTTGTTTTTAATTCCTGGTCTAGCACAGCCTGATGTACTTCAGAACCTGGCTCAATTGATATTTTAATTATATGCTTATACCCTGTAACAATTTCAAATGAGGGCAGGTACATGAAATGAGATAATGTGTGTGGAAGCACTTAGGGAACTAAGTGTTATACACATCGCTGTTAAGGGTGTTCTGCATTGTTCTAAGATTCCTGCGGCAAACCATCATTTGTCCCCATACATCGTCACGGACCCCTGTTACGGGCCCAGCCTAAGCCAGGGGGCTGGCAGGGCTGAGGGGAGGAAGGACACACAGCACTTGCCTGGACACCCATCTGCGTGGCATGACGGCTCACCGGTCATCAGCACATGAACGTCAATGCTTCGTAGGTACTGAGACCGCAAACCCTTCCAGGCCTGGACCCCATTAAGCCACACCACTGGGGGGGGGGGTGCTTGGGAAGCTCAGTCAGTTAAGATTGAGCAGCCGACTTCAGCTCAGGTCATGATCTCGCATTTCATGGGTCGAGTCCACGTCGGGCTCTGTGCTGACAACTCAGAGCCTGGAGCCTTATTCATATTCTGTGTGTGTGTCTCTCTCACTCTCCGCCTCCCTCGCTCATGCTCTGTCTCTCTCTCTCTCAAAACTAAACAAACATTTTTTAAACATTCCAACCACACCACCGGCTTAATGGCATCGTGTGGCCGAAAGGCAGTGGACTTAGTTTCTCACCACTAGTGTCACGTGTGTGGTCGTAGGGTATCACAGTCCTTCTCCGGACCTCAGTGTCCTGATCTGGGACATTCAGAGATAATGGCGATGGCCCCACAGTCTTCTCAGCTCTGCAGGATTCAGAAGCGGACTCTCCTCCTTCACATCCAGCTCACCAGGGTGAGAGAGCAGAGGAATGGCAAGGAGAGTGACGGAGGGAGGTGTGGGCAGGACTCGGTGCCAATCTGGACTCTGTCCGTGGCCTTGGAGGCGTCACTGAACAGCACTCCACTGGCTCATCTCCTCCCTTGAAAAAAAAAAAAAAAAAGACTATCAAGAACCCCCACCAAATAGTGTGTCTGCTCAGTGATTCAGCAAACATATACTGAATACTTAATATTTGCTGACAACGTACAATGCACGAGGCTTCAGAGATCCTTTTTAAAGAATGATATTTTAGAATAATAAGAGGCGGCCTCTCAGAATTCATCCAGAACCCTCTAGCCAAGCTAAAATCCTAAATATTTCCTTCTTAAAGTCCGTGATCTACCTGGAGTCTTTGGAGTAGACAGTTACAAAACAGTGCTCCAGGCGCCGTGAGAGTCTAGACTTCAGAACAAGGTCCTAGAACGGGGCTGGCCAACACTCAGTGGTGAATGAACACCCGTTGAGCTAACAGAGGTTATAAGTACCAGCCACCATGAAAGAACCTAAGAGAGCCACCCAGCCCACAGGTGGGTCAAGGAAAGCATCCTAGGGAAGCATCTCCTGATGCCACTTTGCAAGAGAACTGGCCTCAAGGGAGTATGAGGCAAGAGAGTAGGAGCCACATGCCCACCCTGCTCCCAGTAGAGAAGCTTCTGGTAGGCTGAGGTGCCAGGGTGTCAGTACTGTACTTGCCAAGAGAGGCCCTGGCGGTTGTAAGATGCTCTCAGGCCCGGGGGCAGTGAGGCCAGAAAAGAGACCACTTGCAGAAGCGGAGGCCGTCTCCGCTCAAACTGAAGTGTTCACAAACATGGCCGCCTGGCCCACACCCACCTACCTGGGGGCCCCTTGCCGGCACCTTGTTTTCCACTAAGCCGCTGGGTGTCTGATTCAGCAGAGGCACAGCAGAATCCAGGCCGAAATTACTTGTTAAATCTCCTTCCTGTAATTTCCTGATCATCTTGTCAGGCATTTGTCTTCATGCCAGAAAAATGAGCTCGCTGAAGGCCAGCTCTGCCAACTCACATTTCTATCCATGCAGAATTCTAGTCAGGCCCAACCCTCCTGCACTTTGGTGGGAATGTAAACTGGTGCAGCCGCTCTGAAGAACAGTGTGGAGGTTCCTCAAAAAACTATCCATAGAACTCCCTTATGACCCAGCAATAGCACTGCTAGGGATTTACCCAAGGGATACAGAAGTGCTGACGCATAGGGGCACATGTACCCCAATGTTCACAGCGGCACTGTCAACAAGAGCCAAATCATGGAAAGAGCCTAAATGTCCATCAGCTGATGAATAGATCAAGAAGACGTGGTTTATATATACAATGGAGTACTACATGGCAATGAGAAAGAATGAAATCTGGCCATTTGTAGCAACGTGGATGGAACTCAAGGGTGTCATGCTAAGTGAAATAAGCCAGGCAGAGAAGGACCGATACCATATGTTTGCACTCACAAGTAGGACAGGAGAAACTTAACAGAGGACCATGGGGGAGCAGAGGGGGGAAAATAGTTGGGGAGAGCGAGGGAGGCAAACCATGAGAGACTCTTGAATACTAATAACAAACTAAGGGCTGATTGGGGAGGGAAACAGGGGAAGGCGGGTGGTGAGCGTGGAGGGGGGCACCTGTGGGGATGAGCACTGGGTGTTATATGGAAACCAACTTGACAATAAACTACAAAAGAGAAAATAAAGGTCAGTGGCTGATCACACATGTAAGGAAAAAAAGAGAGAAGAACTCTAGTCAGGCCCAAACGAGGATGATTTCATTTGCTCACTGGGGGGAGAACGAGCTTGCAGAACTGCTCTGGACAAAATGGCTGGGAATGCACGTGGACAGTGGCAGAGGGGACAGTAGTAACTTTGGTGGTAACTGGAGCCGGGTGTGACTTCGGCCTCAACCACTGGCCAGCTCTGGACGCCCCAGGTGAGTCACAGAACATCTCTGAACTTCAATCTCCTGCCCCAGCGAAGCCCTTGGAGAGGCCATGTGACCTCCAACAGAGGGGACAGGTCCCGGGACGCTCAAGCACTGAGGACGGAATCATCAGCCGGCAGCACGGCAGGCGCGGTGCTCACATCACTGCAAGGGCACACTGTCTGGTGCTTCAGGCGGCGCTGTCTTCAAAGAGCCCACTGTAGGGGCACCCGGGTGGCTCAGGTAAGTGTCCGACTTCAGTTCATATCATGATTTCCCGGTTCGTGGGTTCAAGCCCTGCCTCAGGCTCTGTGCTGACAATTCAGAGCCTGGATCCTGCTTCAGATTCTGTGTCTCCCTCTCTCTCTGCCCCTCCCCCATTTGCACTCTGCCCTCATCTCTCTCTTAAAAAATGAATAAATATTTTAAAAAATTTTTAAATAGCACACTGTATTAGTCATGGCCTAGCAGGAGAACAGGGGGCACTCAAATTAGATAATTTGAGGAAAGTTTAATAAAGAGATGATGCATGAAGGAAGACCTTGGGGACCAGTGCAGTGCTCTGGAGCTCAGAACTGCCTGCACCCTAACCCCCCTGACAAGGCAGAGGGGCAAGAGTGGTCACCAGCCCACATACAGAGCACAGTGTGTGCATAGAACTCTCGACACGAGCTGTGACCTTCAAAAGAACGAGGCAGCCAGACCGTGGCAACCCCACAAGGAGGGAACCGGGGAAATTAATACCCCAACCTCTCTCTCCTGCCTCTCCCCAGTCCCCTCACAGCACTCCCTAATGGCCAAACTCAAGCAGACGCTGAAAGGCGCAGGAGCCCTTTGAGACCACCGACACAGGTCCCCCTGCTGGTGCTAGAGCAGGCTGAAGGGGGGAGAGGTCAGGTCTGGAAGGACAAACAGGAGATGTCCGGCGCACCCCATGGAAGAAATCCACGACAGAAGGAGTCAACTGTGACTCTGTACCGAAACCTTGCAGGCACAGAAACAACGAATGATTGTTCCAGTCAAATAAGATCTTTCCTATCCTGAGTGACCCCTGTGCTCCTGTGAACCCCAGAGGGGACAGAAACTACAGGTGGTCAAAGAGTTGAGCGCAAGAGAAGGAGCCACAAAGCAGGAAAAGATAAAGCTGGCCGTGTCCCCTTTCCCACTGCTGGCTTTTAGCCTGAAGTGAATCTGAGACGGAGAATGCATTAGTTAGAATAGGCTAGACGGCAGTAACAGACCCAAACATTTAGTAACTCAGCACAACTGAGGTTTGTTTCTTGCTCATAACACATTATAAGAGGGGGCGCCTGGGTGGCTCAGTCAAGTTAAGCATCAGACTACAGCTTAGGTCATCTCACCATCCGTAGGCTTGAGCCCTGCGTCAGGCACGCAGACAGCTCAGAGCCTGGGCCCTGCTTCAGATTCTGTGTCTCCTTCTCTCTCTGACCCTCCCCAACTCACACTCTGTGTGTCTCTCTCTCAAAAATAAATAAACATTAAAAAAAAAAAAAACATTATACGAAAGTTCCAGGTTGGGGTAGTGGTGAAGGCAGGAGGCTTGGCTCAGGGACCCCGGAGATGATCCTTAACACATAGCTTCCAACAATCACGCTGGGGTCAGAGGGGCAGAGAGAGAGGGAGACACAGAATCAGAAGCAGGCCAGGCTCTGAACTGTCAGCACAGAGCCTGATGCGGGGCTCGAACCCACCAGACGTGAGACATGACCTGAGCCGAAGTCAGAAGCTTAACTGACTGAGCCCCCAGGTGCCCCAGGCCTGAATAATAGCTTTAAAGTTGTTTGCATATTCCATTTGCTCAGTTATACCCATTACTCTGTTATCCTTAAGTAATCAGAATGAGTATTATTTTTCTTTCTTTTTACTTCTGAGAAATTTTTTTAAATTTCTTATAGTAAAGATTACTTTTAAGTGGAAGAAAATATAAGATATACTTCTTTTTAAAAAAAAAAAAAGGCCAATGAAAGGAGCACCTGGGTGGCTCAGTCAGTTAAGCATCCAACTCTTGATTTAGGCTCATGGTCTCACGGTTCGTGGGATCGAGCCCCGTGTCAGGCTCTGCGCTATCTGTGCAGTGGGATTCTCTCTCCCTCTCTCTCTGTCCCTCCCCCACAGTGCTGCCTCTGTCCCTCTCTCAAAATATATAAGTAAACATTAAAAATTTTAAATTAAATTAAAAGGCCATGAAGTTACCCAATCTTCGTATTCTCCTTACGTTCCGTTCTTTATCAGGCACTAGTGCCCGGTCAGTGGTTAGTTCAGACTATAACAAACATCATAGACGGAGGGCTTAAACCACAAGCTTTATGTCTCCCAGGTCTGGAGGTTGGAAGTCTAAGATCAAGGTGCCGGGGCCACCAGATTCTGGTGAGGACCCTCTTCTGGGGTGCAGGCTGCTGGCTTCTAACGGTGTCCTTGCATGGAGGAGAGACGGCGAGCGAGCTCTCTGGGGGCTCCTCTGTAAGGACACAACTCTCACCATGAGGGCTCCTCACTTGTGACCTAATCACCTCCCAAAGGCCCCACCTCCCACCATGACGCTGGGAGTTAGGATTCCCACATGTGAACCGGGGAGGGGGGACAAACACTGAGCCCATAACGACGACCAGGAGTTGTTGTATAAGGAAGTTGATCCGGGCAGCCAGGGAAAGAAGCTGAGGCCAGGAGAACGGAGAATGCGGGCTAAATCAAGGGCCTATCAGGGTGCCGCCATCACAGGCAGGACCTAGCTAGCAACAAAAACACTTCCATGGAAATTATAAGATAGCTCTGGCTCAAGATCCAGGTAAGAGAGGTAAAGGTGGTTGCCGGTGATGGTGGGCTGGGAGCTGCCCTCCTACGAACAAGTCCAGGGATGGCACTTTAGACTACATACGGCTCAATCCTGCTTAGGGGCCTAAGTAGATCTCCTCACTGCCTACAGCCCGTCTTCCCAGCCCCACTTCCACTGTTCCTATCATCTGCATATGAGGTCCAGGCTTAAACGGCAGGGCCAGGATTTGGACCCAGGCAGCCACCCGAGGCTGTAACCCCTCCGTGGCCAAGATACTCCCGTCACCGGTCAGGAAGACGCCACACGTAAGGTGCGCACCCTGGCTGAACTCATTTGCTAGGATGCCTACTGTGACAAGGTGCCACAGGCTGTGTGGCTTACAGGACAGAAGTTTATTTTCTCACAGTTCTGGAGTCTGGAAGCCCGAAATCAAGGTGTCAGTGTGGACCGCTCCTTCCGAGGGCCATGGGGCAGAATCGGTTCCGGATCTCTCTTCTTGGCTTGAGACACCGGCCATCTTCCCCTGTGTCTTCACGTCATCTTTCCTCTGCATGTATCTCTGTCCAAATCTTTTCTTCTTACAAGGACGCCGGTCATATTGGAGTAGGGTCTGCCCTAACAACCTCATTTTGCCTTCCTTACCTCTCTGAAGACCCAGTCTCCAAACACAGTCACATTCCAAGAGGTATTAAGACTTCAACATACGAACTCAGGGGAGGAGGGGGCGTTACACACTTCTGGCCCTAACACCAGCTAGAGGGTCATAGCTACCACTAGCTTGAATTCAAGGATCAAAATATCTCAACCCTCATCCTGCCTTCCCACTGATCTTCACGTCCCTTACCCCCATACCAATCAGTCTCTCAAGTCCTGTTAATCAAAGCACCTTGAACTTTCCCTTCCCCAGGCTTCTCTGTACTATAATCTGCCTGTGACAATACATACACCAACTCCTCCTTTTAGTCCAAGACTCTGCTCAAGCCCCATGAGCTCTGACCTTTCTCCCCACCCCAGTCATTTGAAAGGAAGGAAAATTAACAGTTACACTTATGGTGTGTTTTTACCAGCATAGTCATTCTGTTCTTCCATATTGCTGTGCCTGAAAGGTTAGGAAACTTGAGCTCAGAGTGGCTAGGTACTATGTCCAGGGTCATGCACCAGATGAAGCTAGGAGCGTGATGCGAATCCCAGCTGTGCGTTTCCAGGTCCACTGGTCCCCCCGCCCTGAACCCCTCCAGCAGCTCTGGCCTGCATCATTCCCCCAGCAGGTAAGCCTGCAATACCCTGATGCCAGCTCTTTCCATCACCTGGAGCTTGGACTTTGAGGTTTTACTAAGACTTTATTATTCACCTGTCTTTTCTCCTCAACTATTATTTTCAGCATCTTAAGAACAAGAATGGATCTTCTCACTTGTACTGACCCCTTCATAGCTACTGGTAAAACCCAGCAGGGACGGGCCAGGTCTCAAGGCCGGTTTGGTGCTTATTCTCTGAATTACCTAAAATGCATACCCTCTTCTCCAGGGAAATACACGCATTCCCCGGAGAGGTGGGCTGGGTTCCAGGCAGTAGGACGGGTGGGCCTCTTTGTCCTCCAAATACAGTGGTTTCATGCACTAACTAATTCCAGAGATAGATGTGCAGCGATCCCCTCCTGACCCCAGCCCCTTGCAGCCCTCATGCTCGGGCAGGGCACCCCTGGAGCCCAGCTTCTAGTAACGGGGCCGGACGTCCACACAGATACATTGGCCCTGCCCTTTCTGTTTTCCCCTTCCTTTGCTGTCCCTGGTCTCCTCTCTCTCCTTTCTAGGACCTCAAGGCTGCCTGAAGCTAACCTCTATTATTTCGTGGTTACTACAGCCGGCCACTGCTCTAAGCACTTTGTAGTGTAACCACGACATTGAACCAGCAGGACTCAGGAAATGGTGTCATAAAGGTATTTTTACTTTGAGCCCCACCGTTCACTTCCACCTCCTGAGTGGGGGTGGCCCTTTGTGGGTGAGAACTCAAATGGTTTGCACAGTTCTTCTGGTCGCTCACTGGTAATAAAGTTCTACATTTACTTTAAAATTTAAACAGTCCCAATCCAGCGCTTACAAGGGTCAGATCCCATGCAAGAACCAACATGTAATACTTGAAGTTAGCATGTTCTCTGCCGCATGTGGGCTCTCTGCAGCCTGAGTGGGGGGGGGGGGGCGCAGATGGGGCCTGTGGCAGCTGTGGAACGCCCCGCTCTAGCCTCCTTCAGGAGACCCTACTGCGAGGAGCATGTGACAAACAGCCCAGCTGCTGCCCTGGGGACCCACCACCACATCTGCCCCAAGGTCACAATCCCCGGGGCAGCTCCCAACTCAAGGCCAAGTGCAGCAGAGTGCTAGAACCGTGCCGTCCTGCCTGCCAGGGGACTCCTCCAGTGGGCAGCCTTTCTGGAGACGAGCTGGGGACCGGAGGGGGACGAGGCAGCCTCACCCAGATTTAATGCGGCATCACACGACAGTCGGAGATGCATCCTGCCGGCTTCCTCCTCTCTCCATCTGTGTCGCGACCCAAAGCCTCTCTCTGTTTAATCTTGCTTCCTTCCTCCTACTCTCTGTCGTGTGTTCATGTGCTCACAGACAGTATTGTCTAGTGATACTCGATTTGGCCTTTTTCTCCATTTTGCTGCCTTGACTCTCTTCTCCCCTGGGAGCCCCAGATTCCTCATTTATCTCATGGGGATAATATGAGACCCACCATGCATGGCCGCTGTGAGACTTAATTATCATCTGCACAGCTACGTACGGCTTTGGCTTTGTGGACCTGCGCCACGGTCAATGCTCCAAGCAGCCCACCTCTGATTACAACAGCTCAGATTCCCACTTGGCTTCCAGAATCCTGGAAGCAGGAAACAGCCCAGTGAGGACATGTCTGTGTTTGTGGCTGTCTGAAATACTTCCTCTCAAAAAAAAAAAGTCTCTTATGAACCATAAATGCCGCTGGTAAAGACAGAGTTAGCATCCATCCCCCCAAATAAGTTAACAAAGCCTCCAATGGGTTTCTCACTCATCACCAGAAGCTGGCTGAGAAGTCAGTGTACTTCTCCAGGACGTAACCACGTTCCACGCTTTGCGAGAGCTCAGCCCCTGACTCAACCCCCAGGGAGCTAGGTGTCCCCATTCAGGGGCCCCCAGGGCTCCTGGACATTCCTCTCTCATCGAAGATGATGCTGAATTCCAAGCAGGACCTAGCTCTAACCAGGCCACCCCTTCCTGGGAAATCTTTGCCAGCCTCCCACTGCCCAGCAGAGGGGCAGACTGGTGGCCTCAGGCCAGTCACAGTGTGCAGACAGGTTTTCTACAACTGGCAGTGTTTTCATAATTTTGAACCAATATTTTTTAAAATCAGGAGCTGCGCATGAAAATTCAGATTTCTGGCTCGCCCCAAATACCAGATCTGGCAAGCTGAAGTGTGATGGCTCATTTTTATGTGTTAACTTGACTGGGCTAAGGGATGCCCAGATAGCTGGTTAAATGTTATTTCTAGATGCGTCTGTGAGGGTGTTTCCAAAAGAGATTAGCATTTGAGTTGGTAGACTGAGTAAGGAAGGTCTCTCTTGCCAACCTAAGTGGGCACCATCCAATCTGTTGAGGGAATGAGAGAACAAAAAGATAGAGGGTGAGCAAACTCGTTCTCCCTAAGAGACGCCCATCTCCTCCCACAGTCAGACGTCAGTGCTCCTGGGCCCTCTGGGTTTCAGACTTAACGCGGGGTACACACCATTGCCCCCCCTCCACCTCTGTTCTCGGGCTCCAGACTCCAGACCCAGCCTGAATTATACCACCAGGCTTCCCAGTGCCCCAGCCTGCAGATAGCAAATGATGGCTTCTTGGTCTCCATAACACATGAGCCAGTTCCTACCACCCTCTTGTCTAAATCTACGTACATCACACTGGTCCTGTTCTCCAGAGAGCCCTGACCAACAGCCCAGGGACACACACTGACATGGCTGCGACTGGCCAGAGCTGGGTCACAGCGCCTGCCACTCCGCCAGCTTCACCCAGGTGTTAGCTCGACCCAGGACCCTGTAGACACTGGGGTCGCAGCCCCTCGCCAAGAGACTAGAGTCCAAATCCTTTGGCCTCTTTTCCTTAATCCTGACCTAAACTTTCCTCGGAACTTTATCTCTCGCTATGAATAGAGTGAGCACATGATGTCTGTTCCAGACTGGGAAACTTTGGAAAGTGAAAACGGGCACTGAAAATAACAGGTGTTTATTAATCCACAACAGGCATAAAGTGGGGCTTTTTCTGGCAAACCTGAGTGTCCAGTTGTCCAAACTATTGACCCCAACCGACCATCACACACGCCAGGCTCCAGCCAGCCACATCGCGCGTGTTTCCTCAATGCGACTGCCTCTGTGCGAGTCCCTGCTTCAGCTCCTTGTTGTCCCTGCCTCGGAGACCATCCTCCCCTCATCTTAGCCTGTCAGGATCCAACAGCCTCTTCAAAGCCCAGGCCAAATGGGACTGCTTCCCTGAAGCATCATCCCTCATATTTCCTGGTTGGAACTCCTCTCTCACTTTTGAATTTCCAAGGACTTTGTAAATCTGCTATTATTCTTCCCTGTGTCCCACATCGGAACCACGTCATTCAGTCAGTCAGCAAACATTTGTGGAGTGCTGTGGATGCAGCAGAGAACAAAGTAGCCAAAGCGCCTCCCCTCATTGAGCCCGTATTTACTGCACACATTGGTCTTGCTCATTGGCTTATAAACTTCACAAGGAACTGCAGGTGGAAGGTTTAGTATTCTGATCAAGAATATTTGCTAAATTAGGTTGTAAAAACCCCTCTGTGCCTCACTCCACACATCCGGTAAAAAGGGGAGTAAAACCCTTCTTCTCTTATGGCAGCACCCTGAGGATTAATGAGAAAGAAAGTGATAGTACTTGTAAAGTTAAAAACATTTTACCCACTTAAAGTTCTAAAAATAATGGCTCCTCGACAATGCAAACCATGATCAGCACATCCTGCACCACCTCCTTTTAAAACTTCTAAACTGGGGGGAGCCTGGTGGCTCAGTCGGTTAAGGGTCCAACTCTTGATTTCAACTCAGGTCATGCTCTTTGTGTTCTGGGATCAAGCCCCCCATCAGGCTTTGCGCTGACAGCGTAGACCCTGCTTGGGATTCCTCTCCCTCTCTTTCTGCCCCTCCCCCCCCCACACACTCACATGTTCTCTCTCTCTCTCCCTAAATTAAATAAACTTTAAAAAAGTCTAAAACTTTGAAATAGGTATTGTTATTCTCTTTAGCAGAGAAGAAACCCAAGGCTCAGAGAAGTCATGTGGCTGACTGGTGAGGCCAGCCGGTCCATGGGGGGAGAACCAGGCTCGGGCCGGGTGTCTGACTCTGGACTCTGAAGTAACCGCATTCCAGTGTGGTACCGTGACTCCCCTTAGGCACAAGGCTACCAGGGCATTGAGAGAAGCCTAATGTTAGTGTCTCCTTGGGGAGTTCCTTGGCGGAGACCAGCTCCCTCCTAAATGACAGTGGAGGAGGTGAGCCGGCAACCGGCACGGAGGAGCCAGCGCGTGGAACTACCTGGTCCCGCCGCTCCTATTTCCACATTCAAGCGTCCTCACAGACCTGGTTCCGTGACCTTCCTGGGAGGCGGGGACATCCAGAGGTGGCAGAAGGCCGGTCTGTGGCTAGGACTGGTGACTGATCTGTCTGGGCAGGAGAGTAACGCCTGCTGAGACCCCCCTCTCACCTGAGGGGGCTTCCCAGGCCCGAGGGTAGTGCCCGGCTCTCTGCAGGGTCTCTGCTCACTACCAGGAAGGTGCACAATTGGGTTAAAAAGCCACCGCAGCAGGATTCCAGAACCCCCGGGCGGTGAGGCTGTGCCTCCCATGCCGACGAGCAGCCAGCCTCCTCTAAATGTCTGCTGGCTTCTATCATCACGCGGGGAAATGCCATGTTTGCCACGGCGCTATTAGCGTGGCGCGCGGGCTAAGACGCAAACAACTCCACACCAATATAAATATTTCTCATGGCGCGGTGCCAGCTATCTGTGCACGTGCTTCTGGATGATCACACAGGAGGAAAGCAAAGACAGGGACCCTCTGTTATGAAATGCAGTCGGGAGCCTGCCTCTGAAGACAGGCAGTTCCAGTCTGGTGTGAAATCTGGTCTGATCCTCGTATTTGAAGCTCTATTTATTCCCTCTGCTTGAGAACGTACCACTATCTGATTTGATTACAAAACGAAAAGCTGGATGTTCAAATGGTTTTCACAGAAACACTTAACGAAGGTATTGTGGGGCCTGGAAAAGGGAAGAAGCAGCCGACATGGGGCAAATCCCCGGGCCTCAGTTGCCCCTTCTGTACAATGGGGGTAAGGCAGTAACTGTTCAAAGTGAGGCTGACTTTCTTGTACTTCCTCCGAGCTCTGAAATCCATAGTAAATTAGGAGCCTGTGATTTCATGCCAGAATAATACGCAAATCAATGCCAGCGTGTCTCCTGCTGACTCAAGGGTATGCGGTCAGGCCCTGCCCTGACATTTACGGGGCCCAGGGCAGGATTACAAATGGAGCCCCACATAGCATGTGTCATAATATTTAAAAGTTATAAATGAAGCTAATAAGTTGCTTAATAGAATATGTTTTGTTCTCCTACCTTGACAAATATGCTTTCAAAATGACCTGGAAGGCCAGGCTGGACTTTAGGATTCCTGAGCTCCTCAGAGTTTCACACCAGAACATGGCAGGACCTAGACCTGGGTTCCTCTCAGACCGCAAGGGGGGCTCACAGTCATGCTCGTGAATGACCCAGCCTGGACGTGCATGCCCTGTGCGCACACGCACACACACACACCAGTGGGTGCAGGCCAGTAGCACAGCCACACTCTCCAGAGGACAGACTGGGAAAGAAGACTGGAAATGAGCTCTGGGTTGTTTGAACAAGAAACCCCAGAGTCCTGTGTGCCCACCAAATGGTCTAGAAGAAGGAGCCCTTCTCTTAGCGCCATAGACGTCTTCCCTTGTGGGGAAGTATCATCCATAGAGGCCAGAGTGGGGCCAGGGCGAGGACCCCTCTTATTGACTTACCATTGACAGTGGGCTAGTTTCCTTAATATATAAAGAGTTCCCTCAAATCAATGAGAAAAAAACCCAGCTGTTCAATTTAAAAAAAACAGATAGCTCATTTGAAAGAATATGAACAGCTCCTAAAGATGAAAAGATACTCAGTCTCCAAGGGTGCAAAGTCTGTTAGCACACTGTTGGCTGGGTGTGCACATCCATTGCTGGTGGCAGTGAGGGGGTGTGAGCTCTGTGAAGCATGATTTGGCAGCAGCCGTAACAAGTGTACATGCGTACACTCCTTGTCCCAACAATCCCACACCCATTATTTAACCCGGAGAAACGTTTTAACAAGAAACAAAATTCACTGCAGCACGTTTCTTGTGACAGCAGAACGTTGGAAGCAACCTGGAAATCCACCGGTGCAGAGATGGTCAGCCCCACAACGTCCTTCCACAGAAAACAGCGGGGTGGGTGGGTCTACACGAACCACGCACGGACAGGGCTCCAACACACTCTCAAGTGAGCAGAAGAAAGCCACCGCAGTGGTGTGCTCGGAGCACATATGCACGTGTGTGCCGCGTGCAAAGGCTTTCTGGAATGGTGCACGAGAGACTGTTCACGTGGCCGCATCCAGGGAGGGAATCCGCGCGGTGGGGGACAGCTGTGGGAGGGGGGATTACTCTTCACTGTCTTTTTGTGCCTTTTGAATTTGCACCATGTGTATGATTTACTTATTACAAAACATTCAAGGGATAGAAAAGCTGAGCTCAGCACGCCATCTGTACCTTTCTTAATGGTACGTATATTTTTCTATCTTATGTCATCATTATTTATATACAAGTTTTGCAAATCTTCCATATCTCAGTTTCAGAGGGCAGAATTTGTGCCAAATAATAATGAAAATTTTTGAGCATATATTATCTGCCACGCCCCCTTCCTGATACTTATATGCCTTATCACACCTATTTCTCTAATAATGACCACTGATAATAGGTGCTATTATTCTTGGAAACTAAGGGTCTGGCAGGAAGTTTAAAACATTTCTAATACCACCTTGCTCTGTTCCAGGAAAGAGGATTCTAACACCGTTCCACTCCGGTTCTGACTGAATTTAAGGGTGCCTTAACCACTATGCACAGTCTCTCTCTCTCTCTCTCTCTCTCACACACACACACACACACACACACACACACACACACACACCCTGAAATTTAGGGAGGTCACATCCTCTCTCCAGATCTGGAGAGAGCAGGAAAAGAACAGCCCTCCTTATAAAGAGTCATGGATTCCCTCCTCCCACTGCTGCCTGGAGGGAGAAGGAATCGACCAACGGAGGGAGACAGAGGTGGGCAGTTTCACACAGGAGAGGGTATTTTTTAAGCAAAGGAGCTCTGGCTCAGACAGGAGCCCGAGGGCCTCTTCTGTCACTTCTGCATGAGGCACGGCTCAATTCTCCAGGCTCAGAAATGTCAGAGCATTGGGTGCAAAGTCCCTGGCCACGCAGAGCCCACAGGCCCCTCTGACAGCATGCCACGCTTTCGCCTGGGTCATCCCACAGTCTGTGGGCGGAGCAGCCGTGACTCGGGGGGGGGGGGGGGGGGGGGAAGGCGCCGATTTGAACAAAGAAACAAAGGCTGCTGGTACACATCCCCCCACACACAGAAGAGCTGATGTGTTAGTGCGTTTGTTTGTTTTCCATACTCAAAACAAAGCCCACTTTGGGCTCCCATAAGGCAGTTTGAACCAAGCCCATGATCTTTACACACAGTTCTGTCTCCTCGTCTTGCATGATTTATATGGGGTTTAAATAATAAATGGCATGGATGCTGTAGAATTTATAGCGCTCCAAGTAGGTCATTAAATAAATCACTGTATAATTTATATAAATGAACCTAAATCATGCAGTAGGAGGATTTCATTAGAAAATCAATCCTGTGAGTGGATAAACATGAAGGACTGGCAGAACACGGATGTTTTTGAAAAGTCCCTGTGTCTGCGACTGAGCAGAGAGGCGCTCAGTGCTGGAGGGCACTCGGCTCGGGGGAGGGGGGGTGCCCTGGAGGCGGGGCTCAGGCCCTCATTCTCGAAGACCCGCAGCCACCTGCAAGTCCCCCCGAAGAGACGCAACACGCTGCAGGGACTCAGGCCACCTCAGAGCCAGCTGGCCTCCTGCCGTCCCCACGGCACAGCCAGGCTGCCAGGCAGGTTGCGTCCGTTCTGAGCGAGGGAACCCCTGGGCAGTCCTGCTAACCACAAGCCGGTCTCGTCTTGAACACAGGCCAAGGACATGCCTGGGAATCTCCCGGCGGGAGCACTCCCCTTGCTGAGGGCAGGTGTCTGCCCAATGTGTGCCTTCAAGTTCCCCCAGGACTGCCGTGCAAGATTCACTCCATCAGGAGCCCACTCCTGAGAGGACATGAAGGGCGGACGGACCCAAGGGGTCCCCCTCCAGGACAGGAGAGCGAAGGCACAGCAGAACCCCCAGGACCTCTTTCCCAGCGGGGGAGGCACATCATTAATGGCTGCCCCTGGCAGGTGCCACTGGTTAAGTGTGGGCGGCCTGGAGCCTGGCTCTGTTCAAGGCAGAGATGCTGCAGGAGGGGAACTACGGGCCAGAGGAGGTTCTGTATTTTTAAAACCCTGACTTGAGAAAGATCAAGGAGAAGAGGTCAAAGATGCAGGATGAACAAAATGGGAGACCAGACAGGCTCTATCTGGGAGGCTCCCTGCAACCCTTTGGGGGTGTGGCAACACGGAAAGCAGGAAGGATCGTGAGCTCACAGGCCACGGGGGTGACCAGCACTGCTTAGACATTCCAGGGGGTGTGAGTTTAAAGACTCTGATCCCTGAACACCGAGGACCCTAACTTTTTGGCTCACACACCCTGAAGTGAGGGGGGTTTAGAAGTCAAGGGTGGCTCTTTGCTCCTGATAGAGGCGGCACCGAGGGACAGGGGTCCAGGAGGGCCCATGGGAACCACCGGCTTGCCTGGCACAGGACCTTCTTGTCCCCTGTGTCCCGAACACTCACAGACACCGCCCCACAGCCTCCGTGAAGACGCTTCGGCGGCTAATGCCTAAGAAACAGGAGAAGTCACTGACAGTGGAGACATCCTTTGAGTCTCCCAGACGTAGTTCAGCCTCCCAGCCTTAATGCTCTGAAGCCGATGGCTGGAGGAGAAAATCCCTCCGGTGAACGGCCCGCCCTCCCCAACCTCCCCCCCCCCTCCTCCCCCTGCATTGCCAGGACGACAGAGGGCTGCATGGCGGAGGGGACCAGCTGGCTCTGCGCCTCCAAGATCTCCTTCGGGCCACAGGTGGGCTGACCTGTCTTCCTGGCCCATAGGTGGCCGGCTTCTCTCCGCATCCTCATGGCAGAGGGGCAGGGGGCGCTCTGGGGTCTCTTTTATAAGAGCATTAAGCCTGCTTCTGAAGCTGCACCCTCCTGATCCAGTCACCCCCAAATCTCCTCCTCCTAATACCGTCCTAATAACTGGGGGTTAGGATTTCAACACCCGAATGTTGGAAGGACACAGACATTCAGTCTAGAGCAGAGGCAGAGAGCAGACGGGCGGTGGGGGTGGGGGAGGTACGGAGAGTTCTCTCAAACCCACGGATCTGCTGGTCCCTCCAGCTACTTCCCTGTTTTCTCTGTCTTGCCTTCGCTGTCCGGTTCATTGTTCCAGAACTGGGCCCTTAGCTGCTTCTCCTCTAAGCCCTTCACCTTGGACGCCCACACCCGCCACTCTCGATGTCGCCAGGGCCCGGTCCACTCCTGTTTCTCATGCGTGGGCACCTGCTCTGCCTTGGGCACAGCCCAGCCCAGGCCCAGCCGTAGCCCCTCCCCCAGCTGTACCAGCCCCTGTGGCTGCTCTCTGCTTGTTTCTCCGGCATCTCCTCGTCTCCGACTTCTTCTCCTGTCTGTTCCCCCCACCCCTGCATCATGCCTCCTCTGCCTGCGGGTACCGCGCCTGTGAAAATGGCTCTCAACCCTGCACTTCTAAGTCTGACTGCGTGGCTAGTGGGGAGCGGCCACCCCTGCTCATCGTCGGGTTTCTGAGCCTGGACACCCCCCACCTCTTCCTCCTTTCTCTCGGCAGATGGGCCTCCTATCCTGCTGTCAGCGTGAGGAACAACACCGCCCTCCAGCTTCCAGCTCCTCTGAACCCTCTCGTCACTCACACCCCACAGCCAGTCCTGCACCAGCGCCTGCCGTTGCTCCTGGGATGTTTTCCGCCTGTCACTTCATCCCCACGGCCCTCACCCAACCCGGGCCCTCACCGTCTCATACATGGCCGAGGGGAATGCTCTTCAGAGCTGGAGGGATTCGTCAGCCCAGCCCTCGTGCGGCAAACGGGAAACCAAAGGCTCAGGCGGGAGGGACATGTGACCAAGGTCACAGCCATCAGGCAGAACTTGAACCCAGGTCTCCTAACCGTCTGTCCCTCACCTCCTCATGGCACTGAAGTTAAAGTCCGTGACACCAGCCCAAGCCCTTACTTTTCCTCATACCCAATTTCCAAGATGCTCTTTGGGGTGTTTGCTGGATCACAGGGCCCCACTGCTCACCCGTGGCACCACGGGGTGGACCAGAGGTTGCGCTGCGGCCACACTCCCCTCCTGGGAAGGCGGTCACTGGATGAGGGACAGCCATGTCATTTGTCGGGCAGTCACATTGCTCCCTCCCACTGTGTGGAGTTAGGGACAAGGAAATTCTAATTCAGTCTGATTTAATCTCCCTACGGTGGCCTCCCACCTGCCCTGTGGTCTGATGGGAACAGGAGGAAGGCTGCTGAGTGACACAGACAGACGGAAGGAGCAGAGACGACAGAGAGGGAAGGAGCCTAAGGCTGGCTGTTACCGGTTCTAGGCCCTTCCCGAAGCTCCAGCCCCCATAGGGGTCAGAGGGTGGGGGTTTTGGGGGCCAGGATAGGGAGGGGCTGGTAGTTTTCTCTCTGCCATTATCGCATCAGCATCCCTGACCCACCCCCAAAGAAACACGTAATCTGAGTAAAAACGGCTGACCACCCAAACAGCTTCGATAGGATCTTAGCCCTACAAGTAACTCACTTTGGTTTCTGTCACTTACAGAGTCCTAAGTAATTCACCAACCAAACCAAACACACACACACACACACACACACATGCCCACACATGCATGCACACGCACACACATACACACACGCACACACACACGCACCACAAACCTACAGTGAGCAGGAGACACTCGATCTCAAGCCCCCGGAAAAGTCTGCTTCTGCACGATGTACGAGAATGGTCTGAGCGCCTGTCATTGAACTTAACCTCCCAGCTCCCTGCCCCTGTCGCTGGCTCTTCCCCGAGACGGTCTCACAGGCGTCACCTCTTGCTCCGCCTTGAAGACGATCTGAGCCTGCCACACGAACAGGCTCATCATCGGTCATTCGGGGCCTCTCCCCACCTTTGTGAACGCCGCTGTCCCTTCGACAGCGCCCCAGGCTCCTCCGTTCCAGCATTCTGTCTTCCTGGGGGGTCCAAATCCTGCTCAAATTAATTTTCCCTGAAAGCCTCTCTGGGTGAGCCTCATCCCACTCTCAACAGCACCACCAGCGCCAGCCTTGGCTCCGCTTCCCGTTCCCTGTAGAGACATAGTTCATAAAAATATACTCAGTAACGTGAACTCAGTTAGGTTCTTTCTGGCGTGTGTCCTAACTTCCTGATGGTCATAAGCTCTTCCACAAAGGAGACCGGGTGCGTTTTCGAGTCCCCAGCCCCTTCCCCCAGCATCCGCTGCAGCACTTTCCACACCATAGACACTTAAAAAATGTAACTGCCTGCCTGACTGAAACAGGAAAAGTAATAAGCTGGCGTCCAAACTTGCTCCCTGCAGGCCTCTAACTGCCTCCCTGAGAGTGGCGGGCGTCGGGAGCTCCAGGCCACTCACTTCCAAGCCCAAAATTAAAATGTGCTCCTCCATGAATGACTCTGAGCCCCACAGAAAGGTCTGAGCCGGGATCTTGTGGAAGGCAGAGCTGCAGGCTGCAGGGCGGGAGCTGGGAAAGCGAGCTCTGGCAGGGGGTGCATATGCACACCCACATCCCCACAGCACGGCAGGAGCTGCCTCAGGATCAGCCCCAGGAGCACGCAGTGGGGCCCCTGCCCAACCCCAAAACCTGTGCCCACAGCCCTCCTCGTCCAAGGCCCACTGTGAGGATCAGCAACGCGCTACTGACCTTGTAACCTATCCACCACTCTGAACTGTTCTTTATACACAGGGGAATAAGAAAATTTAAGTGACTTTTTAGTGTAATCCTTTGGAAAAGTATCTTCATTGACACTGACTGGCCTCTAAGTAGGCTCCATGCCCAATGTGGGGCTTGAACCCACAACCCTGAGACCAAGACTTGGATGCTCTACTGACTGAGCCAGCCAGGTGCTTGAGCTCTTACGATACACCAGGCACTGCATACCTCATATCTCATTTAATCCAAAATTAGGCAAATTGCTACCATTGCTTCTATTTTCCCGAATGGAAAGCTGAGGCCCATGGAGATAAAGCACCTTGCCTAATCTGTGCCTAGAGCCATATAACCCACCTACGCTTTCTGCTAAAGTTGGGTATTTCCCCCTATGCCTTTCTGCCTCCTAAGATTCGGCAGCAAGACCTACACAAAGAAGAGTTTAGCCAAACAGCTGAGTGTTTCCAGGCCACCAGCGAATCTGGGAGGTCAGCAGGGGGAAGGATGTCACACTGAAGCCCAAACGGCACTGAGGGAGAGTAAGATCTGAGTGACCCTTACGAGACCCCATGCCCGCCCAGAGACAGGGCATTAATGGAGAGCAGTGGACAGCAGAGCTCCAGAAATAAGCTTTGAAAATGACTTACCAAGACTTTGGCTTATCAAGGGGCATCTGGGTGGCTCAGTCAGTTAAGCATCTGACTTTGGCTCAGGTTATTATTTCATGGCTCATGAGTTCAAGCCCCATGTCAGGCTCTGTGCTGACAGCTCAAGAGCCTGGAACCTGCTTCAGACTCTGTCTCTTTCTCTCTTTGCTCCTCCCCCACTCACTCTCTGTCTCTCAAAAGTAAATAAATATTGAAAAATGTTTATATTTTGACTTATCATTATCACCATTAGACAACATTTACTGAGTGCTTCTTTTAGGTTACCTACTCAGTTACATCATCTCTTTTAACCCTCACAACAACCCAAAGAGACGGACGTCCTCACACCTCCTCCTAAGAGATAAGGTGACAAAGGCACAGAGGGCTGTGACCCTTGATCCAAGCTGCTCAGCAAGATTCCACTGGGAAGAGCCAGAACAAAATCCATGGCCGACCACATCTAGAACCTGAGCCACAGTGATGACCACAGTAGGCCATCACCGTGAGATGCTATGGGTTTGAGCTCTGAGGTCCCAGTCCAGGTCCAGGTTTTGGGGTGTGGGTCCCCTTGAAAAGGCTCAAAGAGCAGGCAGGGTGGTCAGCATCCAGCCCTGGGCAGCCAACAGGGAGCAGAGGAGGATGAGGAGGGCGGCTGCTTCAAAGCTGTCTGCCCCACCTTCCAGCAGAGACTCCCCTGGAATATTGCTCTCGTGGGTGACCAGGGCCTTCTGACAGCTCTGACGACCTTAGGACCAAAACAAAGCCTGCTCTGGATTTCATCCTGATGCTGTATAAAATGCTTCCTCCCCACTGTTTTTCGTTGTGGCTGTGTTTTGGGCGTTATCTGGTAGGGAATGTGAAAACACACAAAGGGAAAGATGTAAGATTTTCATCTCCTTTTTGCTCCGGAAGAAGAATTTTTATTTGAGTAAAAGATTGCAGCAGCATTGATTGTGATGCTGGAGGCGGACAGGGTTTGATGGCTGCGCTAATGCAGGGCTTTTGCATTCAAAGACAAGCCTGTAAACCGAGGGGAGTGCTGATGACTGCCTAGGAATTACAGAAGACAATTTCAGGCTAGCAAATTGAGATTGTAATTGATCCCCATTTTCATATTCTGTTAGATAGTCATGTAACATAATCATCATGAAAAACTCCACAAATACATATGGATCACTTACGTGTGGAATAATTGTGCTCGTGTCTTAAACATAAACCAGGCTTGTGACATCAGGTAAATCACTGAGCCCATGTGGAGAGGCGGCATTGTGCAAAGGAGCAGGTACAGACCTGGAACCCCAGAAACCAGGGTTCGAGGCGCAGCCCCAGCACCATTTCTCTGCATGGTGCCTTGAAGGTGTCTGTCTCTGCTCTACACGGTGCCTACCTGTAAAATGGTGATGATATTCACAACCTACCGTATGGGCTGTAACTGAGATAAAGTACGTTAAGAATCCTCTGTCTCCCTTTCTCTCCCCCCCTCCTCCACTCACACTCTGTCTCTCTCTGTCTAAAAAATAAAAAAAATTAAAAAAAACCTTTTACCTCTCCCTACAAGAATTTAGAGCAGGGGCCTATCTCTGAGACAGACCCATGACCAGAGATAACTCATCTGAAAGGCCTATGTGTACAGCGGGGCAAACATAATTACCAAACATCGGCTAGTCTGTTGTCCTGTGAATTACCCTCCGCCTCTTTGAAGCCCCAGGCCCCTTATCCCATTCCTTAGCTCAGGCTGGCATCTCAGCCTCAACTACCCTTGGGTCTCATATTTTTATGGGACTCTTGTACATACAAAATGACATTGGCTTTTCTCCTGTTAATCAGTCTTATGTCAATTTAATTATTAGGCCAGCCAAAGAATCTAGAAGCTTAGAAAAAATTGTTTCCTCCCCACCAGTGGTCAGGGCTGAAGAGAAGAAACAGTCTGCCTGAGCTGTTTTCTAAGGTGTCGCTTTCTGGGCAAGTGCATTCTACCACCATCACAGACCGTGGGGAAGAGAGCTTGATGTTAGGCAGTCAGGGAAAATGATAAATGTCTGTCACATCTTTCTGTCTAGACTCCAGATTTTTGTTTTTGTTTTGGGGGGTTGGGCTTCTTTTTGGGTTTTCAGACCCAGTTCTAACAGGATAGGCGGGGCTTCCACACACATTAACACCAACCAATCCTCAGACACCAGCAGCTGTTCAAGATTTCAACTCAATTCTGACACCATCTACCCAGAGACAGCATCAGATCCCACAGTTTAAGGGCTCAGTCCAACCAGACTCCCCCATCCCCACACCCTCCTTCAGACGTCAGGCCATTACCTGGACTTCTGACCCACCGGCTACAGCCTGGAGGTTCCTATGACCTCTGCCTTGGAGGAGGCTCACAGAATTCAGAAAACACTTTTATATTTCCCAGAATATTATAAGATATGATAAAGAATATAAACCAACAGCCAGATAAAGAGACACACAGGGCAAGTTCCTGAACACAGGAACGTCTGTCCTCATGGAGCTTGGGACCTCTCTCTGTGGTCCTTGGGAGGGCTCGGGCTCCCCACAAACCGAAGTTCAACAAGAAGGACCAAAAAGTTGTCCTCTTGGCTCTTTTTTTTTTTTATGGAGACTTCATTACACAGTCATGAGTGACTAAGTCACTGGCCATTGACTGATTCAATCTCTAGCCCCTCTCCCCTCCCCAGAGGTCAGAGGTAGGACTGAAAGCTGCAACCCTTTCATCACATGGTTGGTCTTCCTGGAACCAGGCCTTGCCTTTGGGTGGGGTCCCAAAAATCACCTTCATGTTCAACGAGACATCCCTGTCACTTGTATGGCCCTGAACCGGGCACAAAGACCAGCCGCATCTGCACGATCAAATGCATATTTCTCACACAATATTATATTGCAGGGTTTGCTGCTGCTATGCACTGAGATTCTAAAACTTGCTCTATCAGTCAGCAAAGTTGGTATAAAACCCGAAAATGACTGTACGTGCCTCGGGGCTGCACAAAGCAGCGAAGGGACGCAAGGATGCTGCGCCTCATCACCTCCTACCCTCACACTGCCCCCTGCCCACACATTTGGCTTTGATTAATCGGCCCAGATGTTGAGACAGGGAGGGTGCTTGCCAGCCTGACACTCTTCTCTTAAGCCTGAGCCACTTATCGCTGAAGAGGAGCCTGTGCCCCTCATGACATGAGGAAGAGGAGGTGTCAGCACTAGGCTGCTACCTGCTTCTGCGGGGCCGCTGCCAAGAGCCAGTGGGGAGCTGCAATCAATTGTCGCACAACATGCCAACATAACAGCTGGTGACCAGTCATTAGGGTAATCCACCAAGCACGGGAATTTCAAGAGCCCCCTCGGCACACACAGAAAAATGCGAGTTATTGCAAAACCAGGTGTTCCGGTCTAATTGCACGAACCAGTTTGAAATGTTAATCTGTTCCCTCAAACTGCATTCTGCGCGGTGGAAGAGAGGCTCCTGGCCAAGCTTAATGGCGGAGAGCATCTACTGTGTCCCCTCGTAGATTTATTCCTTCAAGGTTGTTTCCAAGTCTTTGAGCAACAGAAGCACAGAGGAATGTGTCCGGGATCGACCCTGAGGGCACGGGCTCGGTGTCCTGCCACAGCATGTCAGCAGCCATGCTGTGCCCACCTGGCCCTTAGCGGAGCGGGCTGCGTTTCCAACCAGCCTCCTCGCCTCTGCCTTGGGATGACGCCGCAGCCAGGCCGGCCTCCGACTCACCCGGGGACTCCCACTGTCGCGGCGTGAGCCCACTGCACCTGCTCTGAGAGGCATTAAAGCCTGGCCACTGAGAGCACCTCAGGGGCAGACAAGACGCGCTCCAAGCTCCAGCCCTCCTCTGGCCAGCTGTGTGATCTGGGGCAAGTTTCAAAACTTCTCTGAGTTTCTTGGAGCCTGTTTCTAGAAATAAGGATGATGACATCCACCTCACTAACTTAGAAAGGGAATCACCCAGGTGATGTATGTAAAGCACTTAGCAAAATCTATGGCCCATGATGAGGACTCCATGAAATAACTATTACGATTAATTCATTACATTAGATGATTCTGTTCATCTTCAGGATTCTAGGAAACCAAAGTATCTCCATCATAGCTCATGTTTAAAGACAGCACATGAGCTGGCGAGGGTGTGGAGAGACAGGCACCCTCCTACACTGTTGGTGGGAATGTAAACTGGTGCAGCCGCTCTGGAAAACAGTGTGGAAGCTCCTCAAAAAACTATCCATAGAACTCCCCTATGACCCAGCAATAGCACTGCTAGGGATTTACCCAAGGGATACAGAAGTGCTGATGCATAGGGGCACATGTACCCCAATGTTCACAGCAGCACTTTCTACAACAGCCAAAACATGGAAAGAGCCTAAGTGTCCATCACCTGATGAGTGGATCCAGAAGATGTGGTATATATACACGATGGAGTATTACATGGCAATGAGAAAGAATGAAATATGGCCATTTGTAGCCAAGTGGATGGACCTCGAGGGTGTCAGGCTAAGCGAAATAAGTCAGGCAGAGAAGGACAGATACCATATGTTTGCACTCAGGTCTAACAGGAGAACAGGAGAAACCTAATGGAGGACCAGGGGGAGGAGAAGAGGGAAAGAGAGTTGGGGAGAGAGAGGGACACAAAATCTGAGAGACCATTGAATACTGAAAACGAACCATGGACTGAAGGGGAAGGGGGAGGGGGAAAGAGGTGATGGTGATGGAGGAGGGCACTTGTGGGGAAGAGCACTGGGTGTTATATGGAAACCAGTTTGACAATAAACTATTTAAAAAAAAAATAAAGACAGCACACGAAAAACCTTCCCATGAATCGATTCCTTCCTCCTTTGCCCCCCAGTCTCTCTGATGTTTAGGGTTTGCCATAACGTGGACTTGCTGCTCAGTCACGCTGGCCCGCCCCGGTGTTCAATGCCCATCCTCACCCCCAGCGGTGTGACACGCTCTCTCCTGTCTCTCGTGACCCCGACAGCTCTTTCCGTCTCCCCCACCCTCCCAGATCTAATGCTTTCCAGAGCCCGGTTCAATCCCTGCCTTCCCCACAAAACCCTTCCGGCTCCTCCAGCTCACTCCTTCAACAGCAAATAACTCAGCGAGCGTCAGTCCTGGGCCAGGCGCTGGGCCTCCCCGGCGCTGGGATGGGGTGCGGGCCGGACAGGCTCAGCCCTGCCCCTCGCACCCCAGGCAGCGCCGCCCCCACACCCATCCCTCCCTCCCTGGACCACGACAGCACTCACAGCGCGTTACCACCGGCGCACATGGCTGGATCGGGTGCCATCCCTGCCCCTTGGTGCTAACTGTTTATAGAGGTGATACAAAGCAATGCTGTGGAAGAACACAGGCTATGAGGTCAGAGAGAGTCCTGGGTTCAAACCCCAGCCCTGTCTCTTGCTGGCTGTGGCATCCTGGATATTACTTGGCACAGGCCACAAGAGAAGAAATGCTGCCCAGGCAGAATGAAGGCTCTGGCGCAGCGTGAGGACCTCTGGCTCCTGCTGGAACAAGCCTCGGACACTGTGACATCTTAGGAACACTGCCTCTCGCTTCCGTCAGAGCGGGATCTGAGGAAGATCCGCCATTCTCTAGACCCCGGGCAGTGACTTCTGCTCTCTCCTCAAAATCTGTGAGCAACATCTGAGCCAGCTTTTTCTCAGAGTTCTTTTTTCCCCATTTGTCGCAAAGTTGTTTATGAGTGTATTTTTGAATTGTCCGGGGAAACCTATATATCTTGTTATTCCACAGCCAGGTTACCATAACTCTGACTTCCACCATAATTCTGGTTCTTCTCGGAAGAATCTAGGAGAGAATGAAATAGATTCTGGATGCCCTTTCAAACCAATTCTGTCAGTTCCTCACAATATTGTCTGACCGTCCCTACAGGGGTGAGAATGGGACAGAGCCCAGCGAACCTCCCCGGGGGCATGGGTGCACTCCCGTGGGCTCCGCTGCTTGCCCCCATCCTTGTTTGTCACCGCCTCTTTCTCCTGAGTTCTCTCTTTATGGCTGGGAGGGGGCTTTGGGGGGATGGCAGTAAAGTATAAAATTGAATTGATTTGCCTTTGGTCACAGAATCTTTGTCTAACTCCCTCAGTCCTAAGCTTAACAAAAAAGCACTTGAAGGTGGTTGAGAAAGCAGACCACCTCAAGATCCAGCCAAAATGACGAGTTAAAAAGTACAAAAGGGAATCGATTCATAAAAGTACTCAGACCAGAAGACAGGGTGGGAAAGGACCAAAGAAGTCCCAAGGTGAATTGAATCCCACTGACTGAACACAGCAGGGCCAGAGCCCTTGAGACAAGAGCCACTCCTCACGGCAGGGACCCCTCCTCACCAGGGCCCACCCAAAAATCAGCAGTGGGAAAGGGACTGCCATGAAGTCCCTGGCTGAAGCAAGGTCCTCAGGGATCAGTCTCCCCAGCACTTTGCCCCCAGGCTGAAACTGGAAAACACAAAGAAACTGGGAGCTCTTTCTGGAAAGAAAGAAATGGAACTGGCATTCTAAAATAGCCATCCCAGGCCGCCTGGATGGCTCAGCCAGTTAAGTGTCTAACTTTGGTTTATGTCATGATCTCGTGGTTCGTGGGTTCAAGCCCTGCGTGGGGCTCTGTGCTGACAGCTCAGAGCCTGGGGCCTGCTTCAGATTCTGTGTCTCCCTTTCTCTCTCTGCCCCTCCCCTACTTGCACTCTGTCTTTCTCTCTCTTTCTTTCAAAAGTAAATAAACATTAAAAAATTTTTAAGTAAATACAGAAAATAGGAACATCTCGATTTTGCTGACTGCTTCCCGCTCACCCACCCTAAAATGTAGCGTGCCCATACAATGGCCCACCAACTGCCTGGAGCCCTTTCCTCTGTCAGCAGAAGGGTAATAGTAAGGAAGCGCACGTACAGGCCACTTACAATAGTCAGCCTGGTTCTATGCTCATAAACAGGCCCTGGACAGTCCAGGATGAGCAGACCCTTAAGGAGAACACAGAGGAACAAACAGCTTCAAGGAACAAACAAGCCCCTGGAGAAACAGAATAGAGGAAAGACACAGAACTCAAAAAATTCAATTTAGTAACGCCAAGAATGTAAGAGTTGCCATGGGAAGGCAACGGAGCGGCCACTCTGCTGTGGGGAGCTGCGAGCACTGACACCCCCCACCTGCAAACCTGGGATGACCCGAGCCATTTGAAAAGCACCAGCGGCCATTTTATTGTGGGTCAGATAACAGATCCAGGCACCACCAGGACCGACGACCCCCACTCTCAATCTGGACTGTCTCTAACTGGAATTCTTCACCATGGAATTCCAGCATCCCCCTCCCCACCGAAGTGAACAGCCAATTGAATCCTGCCACCGTCCAAAGATGCCCCTACGTGGCTATCGGCCCACCTGAGCTCAAACCCGGAACTCTCGCACCCATAAAACACCCTGCTCTCCCATACCAGACGCGACTTCCCTGACTCCCCGCTCCAGAGTCACGGAACCTCGCCCGGGAATCGCAGATCCCAATAAAGGCCTTCTTGCCTCCATAACGTGGTCTCTTTTTCCTCCCATCTCTGTCTCCATCGATTAAATCTTACAAAGAAGGTTTGAGAAGAAACTACATCCATAAAGAATAGGGTGCTATGAAAATAAAATTGTTGAAGCAGAAAGACTAGCAAATACACCAACATGGAAAGCAAAAAGACAAAGAGATACCATATGAGAGAAAAATGGAGAGATGTAGAAGATTGGTAACAGCCAATATCCATCTCGTGGAAGTCCAGAGAGAGAACAAAAAAGGGGTGGGGGGGGAGGAAGCAAATAAATATTTCTGAGGTCTTTATTGCTGAGAAGTCCACCAAGTACCAAGAAAGATGATTCAAAAAAGACCAATTTCTAGATTTATCCTCATGAACTTTCAGAACATGGATTAAGAGAAATTTCTAGAACCACTTGGGAAAGCGTTTATCTACAAAGGATTGATAATCCTCCGACAACAAGTCTGAATGATACAAGACAGTAGTGTAAGTTCTCCAAAATTCTGAGTGAAGTTATTTTGAACCCAGAAGCCAGCCAAGTGAGAGGGTAAAAATAAAGATATTTTCAGACCTGCAAAGAGCCAGACATTTTACTTGAAAAGAATCACCTGAGGACATACTCCAGAAAAGCAAACAAACAGAAAACGAACCTGTAGAAATAAACAAAGACCAGCCAAATGGGAACGGGCAAAGGTTATTTATGCAGAGCTTGCAAGGGAGACAGCCATCATCACTTATGTCCTGGAGGAGACTCAAAGGCAGGCAGAGGAGCGAAAGGCTCTACGGTGGGAAAAGAGAAGGCTTCCCCTGTGCCCTGACTGGCGGCTGCTGGCGTGGAGGGGCCGTGAGCGGGCGAACTAGAAATGGGACGTCCTATGTGACTGGGTAGGAGTGCGTATTTGGCTGTTCCTGGTGCATCTTAAACCGGGAGAAGGGCAAAAATTAGGGAAATTGTCAGATAGTCATCAAGCCCTGCCCATTTGGGGCCTTGGCTTTCTGGGGTGATTACTAGAGACAGTGGTCCGACTTCCTATAAGTCTGACGTAGAGACAGCAGGCTGGCTCCCTGGACTGGTTACCATAGAAAATGGGTTGATGCCTGACATTGATTGCTGCAGATCATGGGTAAGAGTTCTTTTCTTTCTTTCTTTTTTTTTTTGTATCATCTGGCCATTGTCTATTTGTATATTCAGTCTCTCAAACCTAAAAGACAGTAGGAGATTCAACAAACAGTGGAATTGAGTAAGGAATGCTCTGAAAATCCTTGGGAGGACCGTTAGGTAAAAGTCTGTTCCAAAACCGTCCAGTCTACAAGTAGAATGAAGGAGAATCTGGATGTTCCTAATAATAAGGTAAAGGTGGCAGGTGTTACTTTAGACAACAAGAAAAGCAACACAAAAATCAGGGGCACCTGGGTGGCTGGATCAGTTAAGCATCCAACTCTTATTTCAGCTCAGGTCATGATCTCATGGTTTCATGAGTTTGAGCCCTGCATCAGGCTCTGTGCACTGACCCCGTGGAGCCTGCTTGGGATTCTACCTCTCTCTGTGCCCCTATCCAGCTCGTGCTTTCTCTGTCTCTCTCAAAAACAAAAAAATAAAATAAAAAATAAACATTAAAAAAAAAAGAAAATAAGCACCTGCAATGAGAAATTCCATGATGAGAGCCATGTTCTAGATAAAAAAATAGATTTAAAAAATAAGTTATTATTTTGGAAAACTGATAGAGTACAAAAGGAATCCATTTGACCTAGATGTTCTCAACAACCTTCTCTGAGCAGCCAACATTTAGTGATTACATCTCCCCTAGAGATCCAAACACCCCGATTCTATGGTGAATAATATTTACAAAAATCACAATGTTGTTAAAGCTGTATATCGATCTTCATTGGTACACATCATCCGATATATAAGCAAAGCCTAAAAGGACTAATTATGGCTACTGTATGAAATATAAATGTTCTAAACTTTGACAAAGTAAAAGTACAGTTAGTACTGACCAATGTTGGGAGGAGGACGAGGAGGAGGAGGGAGGAACCGGGGAACTAATTTCCTCATGTTACGTGGTGGAGAAATAAGAGATACTAAGTTAATGGGTCCAGGAATGGAGGTTTAAGTATCTTATTTTAAATCACAAAAGAAATAAATAGAAGAATAAAAAAATAACAAGAATTGGCAGGAAGACGTTAGGGGAAGAGGCACACGCCTAATCTATCACAGCGGGGAGTCCATAGTCACCAAACTGATGACGCAGGAACAGAAAGGCAAGCCCCTTATTTGAGTTATGGACAGAACCACCGCCACCGCCCCCCCAAAAACAGCCAACGGAAGAACGGGATCAGCAACAGAAGTGCCGAAAGAGACTTAGTTTTCAGGTCATGCCCTTTGGGTGGTTTTACTTGTTATTTCCCAGGGCCTGTGTGGTTAACATTCCTTTCTTTCTTTCTAAGTTAAAAGAAACTGGGATTCGGAGACAACCCTCAAGGACCCCCACTGAGCTAACTTCTTTTTCTCTGTCCCGTAAAACACCCCGACCTTTACTATTTGACCCACCCTCACCGATTGTATTTCAGCTGCACTTTCTCAAACTTACCATCTTGGAGACTTAAAAGAGGCATTTAATACAAATTTATTGCAAAGAACATAGTGATTCTTTCCTTCAATAAATATTTACAGCGCACCTGCTGTGTGCTAGGCCCCAGGATTCAGGAGTGAACAAAACCAAGTCCCCACCCTAAAGGAGGTATTTAAATTCTTGAGGTCAAGACAGACATCAAATAAGGAAGGCCTGCCCCTCCTTTACCTGAGAGAAGAGAATGCAGCCTTTGGAGCTAGACAAACCTAAGTCCGCATCTCTGTTATAACCCAAAGACTAAACCTCTCTGAGCCCCAGTGACCCTGTCTGTAGAATGGGGTTGCTGGAAGAGTAAGAATGTATTCAGGTTCCCAAGGGGGGTTACACAGATCCAAAGTGGTGTTCTTATTCTTTTTTTTATAAAATAGAAATATAAAGTCAATTAAAGTCCCCAAAACCCTTTGGGAGGAGCTTATAACAATATAAATGTCAAATTCCTTCTGCTTTAATATGAGCCAAATAAGTGGGGAAATAATTAAGATATTCACAGCATATTATAGTCCACTCTTGGAAAATCACAATGCATGGTAGCATAACAAATGCCCTGAGAAGTCCTGCAGCAAACAGACCTCTTCAACCCACCATTTCCAAAACTTACTTCATCATGGAAATCTTCCACCATTCTTGGCCCCAGCCCACCTGGACATCCCCTCTCCACAATTCTACTGAGCTAGCGCTTAGCAGAACACACTTTAGGAAATGCTGAAGTAGAGAGGTCGTTGACTCTGCTCAGTTCCAGCCAGAGTTAATAGCCTCCATGACCTCCCTTGCACTCAAAACAGCTCACCAGACTTGAGTGAGGCCATGTGGCCAGCTGGAGACCTCACTGGGAACAACCAGATTCCCTCCTAAAAGCCCTTAATATTCTGTGGGTGGCACACAGGTGGCAGCAGAATCCATCTGAGCCCAGCCCCCATCTGTGCAGCCAGCCCAGGACGCCTGGGCCTCAGATAGCTGACTGACGAATGCTACGAACATTCTAGAACCCACCACACAGGCGAGGGTGTGCAGCAGCTTCTAAAGGGACCAGTGCGTTCGCCCAGTGCCCCACGCCCGCAGCCGCCCTGCCCCGCTCCCTACTCCCCTACATCATACACTGCCCACACACACACACACACACACACACACACACACAGAGCTACCTCTTGGCTTCTCCCACATGTCAGAAAAGCTGTCCCCGGGACATGCTGGCTGGCCAACAAAGGGTTTTGGAGACAAAATTGCTGCTGCCGGAGAAGAGCAGCAAATCACAGGGCGTGACTGGCATCTCCTCCTGTCTCCGTGACATCTTCATTCTGCGCAGAAAGCAGAAGCGGGATAACACTGGCAGCTGTTGGTCCTACTGCAGGAGGCCCGAGGCCCACAGTCCCTCCAAATGGCAGGCTCCGCGGTCCCCTCCTCCCACTCGGCAGCGTGCAAGCTGTCACCTGAGGCCCTGCCTGGCTTTGTTCCCCGGCACAGGCCCTCACGGGCAGCCGGGCCCACGTTCTGCCTGACATTCACGCCCTGCTCTGCTCAAACCACATCAAGTATTTAGAAAAGCAATACAAGAGCGGAGGTAGAGAAATTGGAAACTGCCCTCTGGGGGTGACAGGAGCATGAGAAGTCTTCCTTCCAGAACCTTCTCTCCCACCAGCTGTAAATGCCTAAGATTCTAGAGTAAGCGTGTCGTTCCCTTGGCTGAAGGCAGGGACAGCAGGAGGGAGGTAACGGTATGATCCGCGGCTCGGTCCTGTGCGGCGGTGCGGCGTCCGGGGCAGAGCGGAGCCGCCGTCTGCTGAATCCTGATGTGCACCTGCTCCATCACAACCCAGGCAGCCGCCGCCCCGCTGGACTTCCCACGGGGCTTGCATCCCACCAGATACGCCTTTCCTTCCCGTATTTGTGGGTTTAGGGGCGCCTGGGTGGCTCAGTCGGTTAAGCCGTATTTGTGGGTTAAATGAGAAGATGTGGAATAATTGAGGGTTGTCCAGGAAACAAAAATGTCTGCTAAGGAAAAGCCTAAGAGATGGAAACAAAAATCGCAGATTGCTGATAAATCCTGAGCTGGTGGATATGTGTGGGCTTGTTACACTTTCCCCTCTACTTTTATGTGCTTGAAAATTCTATAATAATTTTTTTTTAGTTTTTAATGCTTATTTTTGAGAGAAAGACTGAGCGTGAGTCGGGGAGGGGCAGACAGAGCAGGAGACACAGAATCAGAAGCAGGCTCCAGGCTCTGAGCTGTCAGCACAGAGCCCAGCATGGGGCTCGAACACAGGTACCACAAGATCATGACCTGAGCCAAAGTCGGATTCGCAACTAACTGAGCCACCCAGATGCCCCATAAAGAAAATTTTAGTGAAAACATGTGTATGTCTGTACACACACACACACACACACACACACACATATACCCTGTCAGTGTGCCTCCCTACTGGATCACTTTAAACAGTTATCAGCCATTTAAATTGTAATGCAAATAATTTTTGTTAACTTTTTTTGTTACTTTTTTTTTTTTTTTTTGAGTGAGGAGCAAGCAGGAAAGGAACAGAGAGACTGAGAGAGAGAGTCTGAAGCAAGCTCCATGCCCCGTACAGAGCCCGACACAGAGCTGGATCTCAGGACCGTGAGATCATGACCTGAGCCGAAACCAAGAGTCAGAGGCTGAATGGACTGAGCCCCCAAGGCACTCTGTGAGTGTATCTCTTTTGAGAGCAGATTTTGATGGTAAAAGAATAGAAAAGCAGCTGAACTCTCAGCGGGCAGGAGAAGACCAAGGGCTGCAGGGTGCGGGGGAAGAGAGGCAAACACATTTGGGAGGCTGCGGCCCCCAACGCGTGGAAGGCTGCGTGCTCTGCACACTGTCGAGGCTTCTCTGTTTTAAGAACAACCACATCAGGACTCTCAGGCTGGAGGTTCTGACCGGCCTGCTTTTTGCACCAACCTATGTGCATGTTAGAGGTCAAGGTCCGGCTTTGAGGTATGAACTTTACAAGTTTGTGGGCCGGCCCGCCTGCTGTTTCAGTGGACCCAGTCTTTAAGCTAATGACTGTGCTTTTCTCTGATCCCAAGGATCAGCCTCCAGCAGCTTTAGGGAGACTTCAATCCTTGTCCATAATTTAGTGAACCATCAAGTTTCTCAAATGAGGCCATCCTTCAAAACACTGTGAAGTGGGAGAAGTTGGACTTCCTAACCCACCAACCTAATGGCTCCTCTTCCCACCCAGTCCCCTTCTAAACTCAGGCTGTTCTCCTGCTAAAAAAAAAAAAAACCCAAAAAAACGAAAAACAAAAACAAAAAAAGCAATTCTGCTAAAAGAACAGCAATTTCTAAACTCACCTGCAGGAATCTGATTAAACAAATTGGCATTATCCACACAATGAAATATCTACACAACTGTTAAAAAGGGTGAACTAGATCCATACGGGCTGATGTGAAGATCTCTAAGATACAGTGTTCAGAGTGTGGTGAAGGTCCCGTTGTCTAAACTCATTCCCTGCAGAGACCAGAAGAGTCTCACCTGTCAATCACCGGAAGAGATCACTGACAAAGCCCGCCCGCCCATCAGCAGAAAGCCAGACCTAAATGGTTGAACACCCAGAACAGCGGAGTTTGAAAACAATCTTGTGCTTTGTTCCAGGAAAAAGTAAAGCTATTCTGCTCTACTCGGAAACCTGACAGCAACTGAAAGGAACAGAGTCAGGTATGATTTTTGCATATTTATGCCTGCCTTTTGGGGATGGAAACCAGTTACCTTAAGATCCAAACCTTTAAGTTATAAGTTTCTAAGCATCCAGCATTCTCTTTGTTTATTTTCTCTTTTCACACCTAAGTATTTCGAAGATCTTTGAAATTGCTGTGAGACCTCCTCCGTGCTAGGGACAAAGGAGGGAAGGAGGCCTGGGACTTTCCAGGACTAAATTTCAAAGAGGAAGTTCTGTGCCCTCAAGTGGCGCAAGTGAAATAAGGCTCACAGCACTGAATGGAAGGTGAACTTCAAAAGGTCAAGTTCCTTGCCTTCACACTCACATCTAGATACCTTCTTTTTATAACTCATCTCCACCGGAAGTTTTGAGGTTCCCTTAGCAGAATGTAGCAGGACCGCCACGCCCCCCCCCCCTCCTGCCACACATGCCCACTGATCTTTGGCTGGGCAGATGGCTGTGTGGGACAGAGACTTCATTTCCCAAACTCCCTTGTCAGCTGCAGCCAACCGACTAAATCCTGGCCAAAGAAAAGTAAGAGGATATGGTATGTACAAGGGTAACTGGGACTTCTGGGCAGATTCTGACTCCTCCTCCTCCTCCCATTCTTCTGCAGGCTGGAAGGTGAACATAACGGCGGGAGCTGAAAAAAGATTTGTGGATTTTCCACTCGGTGGAAGCTTCATGTTGAAGATGGAGGGGAACAGAGACAAGGATCCTGGGTTTCTGATGACTGTAGATCCACTATACCAGGTCAGGACAGCCAATGTGTACTTGAGAAGTAAACTCTGACTAAATATAAGCCACTGCTGGATTTTCTGTCGCACGTAGCCAAGCTTAAACCTGGTTGATAGAGAGAGAAAATCTTCTGAGGTCTTCTGCCTTACAAAAATCCAAGAACTTTATCAGATGTGTGTGTGTGTGTGTGTGTGTGTGTGTGTAAGTCTTTTCAGAGTCCTGAAATAGCTCAGCAGTTATTGCACACCTCATGGAACAGAAAACAAGATTACCAAAGAGGGTTCCAGAAAAGGGTCATGTGCTCCTTCCTCTGTTTCCCTAGAGAAATCTCACTCCTTTAGATATCCTAGAGACTCCATTCCCTTTTTCTACGTCCCTGGGGTCACCGGCTGGGCGGCAGCATCTGTGGGCGGTAGGTAAGGAGGAGGCTTCCTCGGAGGATCTTGCTTTATTTCAGAGCAGCCTCCATTAATTCTTTGGCAGTGCAAGTGGCCACGTCAGGATGTCCAATTACAGTGCTCCCCTGAGTCTTCAGAAAAGAACTCCAAATGTGATACTGGTCTTTTCATTCTTTTTTCCTCCCATAACCCAGATTTAACCCAGCTTAAGCCAAATTTAAGCAACATTTCATCAGGACTGATTCTTTTTGGGGCACCTGGGTGGCTCAGTTGGTTAGGTGTCTGACTTCAGCTCAGGTCGTGATCCCACGGTTCGTGAGTTCGAGCCCCACATCGGGCTCTCTGCTGTCAGCTCAGGCCCTGGAGCCTGCTTTGGATTCTGTGTCTCCCTCTCTCTCTGCCCTTCCCGCCACTCACCCTCTGTCTCTCTCTGTCTCTCCTTCAAATATAAATGAACATATATTTAAAAAAAAAAAAAGAACTGATTCTTCTTTTTCAATTCACTCTCTCAGGTAGAAGCAATGCCAAGATGCAGATTTTTGTGAAAAGCCCTAACTGGAAAGACCATCATTTTCAAGGTTGAACCCATGGGTACGGTAAAAAAATGTGAAAGCCAAGATTCCCCTCAATCAGCAGGGACTCCTTTTGCTGGAAAAGCAACTAGAAGATAGATGCACCGATGTCTGATTACAGCATTCAAAATGAGACCACTTTTGTTGCTGGGACTTGGTGGTGCTACCAAGAAAACGAAGCCATCTCACATGGCCCCAAGAAGAATAAGCGCAAGAGAAGGAAGGTGAAGCCGGCCGCCCTGAAACACGGCCAGGTCCATGAGACGGGCAAAGCGGGTCACCCTCTTCAGGAGTGTCTTTCTGACGCTCCTTGTGGCAGCCACCTTGACACGCATGACTGCCAGAGCTGTCTAAACCTCGCTTCGACAAACCAGAACTCAAGTCAACGTGTGTGTGCGATACAAGACCAGAATGACTCTGAATATTGAACTGAATTCCCGGGTTTTAAATACAAAGATCTTATTCTCCAAAAGACAAAACTGTAGCTATGGAGAACAGATCAGTGGTCGTCAGGGATTACAGGTGAGGAGAGGGTGTGATTGCTAAGAGGCGGCAGGCGGGAGCTGTGAAGGGCCATGAACGGTTCCGTATCCTGGTTTGTGCTGGTGTGTGATTCCACAAATTTATGTATGTGTTAAAACTCCCGGAACTATACATCAAAATAAAAAAAAATTCAGTCTTGCTGAATGATAGCTTTTAAATTAAATTAAGCTAAATTTTAAAAGGTCTTCTCTAAGCGGTTAATAAACAGACCCATAGACTAGCTCAGTAAGAAACCAGCAGTGAATGTGTCTAGACTGCCTGCATCCAGATGCCAGGCTTGGGCTGTACTTTGCACCCAGAGGTCACTGTGTCACGTGGAAATGGCTGCACAGATGAGCTCCTAGGGCCAAGCCGCTGGTGGAAGGACACAGCAGGACAGTAACTAGGCCACAAAAACTGTTACATCTTCTAACAGAGAGATGGTGCACAGTCATTCTCAGGAAACCCCCACGGTGTGCAAAATAAAGCAGCTTGCAAAAGAGAGAAAGAAAATACTCAGCTAGCTCCACCTGCCTAGTTAACCAGAAAAGTTACAACCATCAAAAAAACAAAACAGAAAACAAAAAACAGCCACAAAAACCCTGTGCATGATGTAGGCGGTACAATCTGTTCTCCGTGGACACCTGCACCAGCACAAGGCTTCCTGCCTGGAGCCTCCCAGAAACTCAAAACCAAACACGGAGCAGGGAAGGAGGTGGGCAAACAGGAAGGAGAGTCCCAAAATGAGATGAAATTTCCCATCAGCACAGTCTAATGAGAACACAGAGTCAAAGTTAGGCTAATTTATGGACAAGTATGGACTTTGAGATTTCTTACCTAGCTGAGCTTGGGGCTAAGATTTGGTGCCCACCATGCAAACAAGACTCACCCACTGGTCAGTCAATGACTGAGAAGTATTCCTTCCTCCCTTCTTCACCCCCTTTCTCTACAGGGGAGGGGGACCCTGTCTGTGCCCCACAGCACCTCCCTGCAGCCCCCCTGGGAGCGCAGAGACAGAGGGTGCCCATGCATGGCCCAGGGAACAAACTCCAGCATCCTCCCTGTGTCCCTGCTGGCCTGCCTCAGGGCTTTCTCCTTCCAAATCCCAGTTGGGGGTGACGAGGTGGCTCAGAAGGTTAAGTGTCTGACTCCTGATTCGGGCTCAGGTTAATAATCTCACAGTTTGTGAGCCTGAGTCCCACGTTGGCCTCTGCACTGACAATATGCAGCCTGCTTGGGATTCTTTGTCTCCCCCTCTCTCTGTTCCTTCCCAGCTTGCACTCTCTCTGTCTCTCTCAAAATAAATAAACTTAAAATAATAAATTTCAGTTGTTAAGAGCAGCCTAAAGGGAAGGGATGTACACCCCCAAGGGCGCCCCTCAGTCAGTGGGGCTGGGAGTCCGAAGGAGCTCATCAGTGGGACGATTCCAGCAGGTCCGCACCAGGACTGAGCCCGGCTCCCCACCGGGGTAACTAGCTCCCTAGTGACTTTTCCTCATTTCATGTCTCCCTCACCCCTTTTCCTTGGATCACTCACGAATAAACGCCTCCCCAATCTTTGTTTCAGGTTCATCTTTTAGGAAAACCCGTGCGCGAGACAATTGCCTAGATGTCCCTCTGTCTGCTCCATGTCACTCGTGCCGCGAGGTCCTAGCGCCAGCTCCCAGTTGCGTGTTTCCAGCAAATACCAATGGCTGGGAAAACCTAAATCTCTTGCTTTCAATAAATGGACTGAGATGTCTGGCTGTTTCTAATGAGGAAACCACAGCCACCTCCCATGTGTCTCCATCGCCTTTAACCATTTTGGGAGGCTGCTTGTGCTTCTTGCCCCAGCCCCGGGTCCCTGCACCACCCCACGCCACCCCCACCCCCGTTGTAACCCACAAACCCTGGTCATTTTGGTCTTCTGCCTGCATTCACGTGATGAGCCCCAGGAGGCTGGCACCCCCAGCATTTAGGTGCCCGTTGGATGCCTTGCAATTTCTTCACTAATCAGGGAGGTACAAGGGCCGGCAGCGGACACCAGCATCACCAGGCGGCATGTCCTTCTCCGCCCTCCCACTGCGGTCTGTCCAAGCCCCGCTGCCTTCCAGCCACAACTGCTCAGGTTAAGATATATCTCGAGATGGAAAGTTGCCACTTGATTAAGACAAAAATAAAATAATCAAAATATGTAACACATTCCTCCTTCGAACAGATGGCTGGGGAGCTTGCCTCATAACACTGAACATCAAAAATGAATCAGAGGCTCATCTTCCTGCTTAATCAAGGATTTGCTCACTGTTTGTACTACAGCCAGGCGGGAGTTGGAGATGCCGTCGACGGGGGCTGAGAATCAGAGAGCAGCCATGGATTCCATGGGGAGCCTCTCCGGAGCCTCGTCCTCCGACCGTCAGCTCACACTCGTCTGCCTCAGACACCGCGTCAGTGTGTGTGTGGCGGGGCGGGGATAAGAGGGCAGAAGATACATGAACAATGTGTCATTTTACCTTTTCAAGAAGGCCTGCAGCTAGCTTGCATCAGACTGTAGCTGCTGGCATTTTTTTTTACTAAAGAAAATGTATTCCAGCCACCTCGAGTTTTCTCTCTCATGGAGACATCCCGATCCAGACACTTGTCACTTAACTCCACTTACAACATTTTAGCACATTGCATTATGATTTATTTGTTTACTTAGCTCCCCTGAGCTCTTTGAAGGCAAGGATAATTTCAAGGATAATGTGACTTAATATAACACAGAGCTCAGCACAGACTTAAAATAAGCGCTTGATGAATGAATGAATAAAAATAATCAGAGTTATTGGAAGAGCCTCTCAATTGATCTGGCTTCTTCCATTCTCTGTGCTCCATTCCACGTAGCCACCAATTTAAATCCTTCCAAAACTTTCAATGAGACAGACCTGCAGGTGCTATGGAATTATCTCCATGGTGAGATTATAAAAAAAAAAAAAAAGAGGAAGAAGAAGACTCAGAACAACGCATGTATAATATATGTATACTTGATTTAAAAGGAGAGAAGGAACCTGTACATCTGTAGTTTATATATTCCTAAACATCTCCATCATAGACAGGAATATTAAATAATGGCTGACTCCAGGGAAGGGGAGCTAGAAACTGAGGATGGAAAAGAATCTTTTTTTTTTTTAATATATCCCTCTGGACTCTGAATTTTTACCTTTGTGCATGTATTTCTACTTTTTTCAGTTTAAAAAGTCAGCTAATAATTATTTTAAGAACCACTGATTAAATTACTCTCCGACTCAAAAATCTTTATTGACTACCTATTTCCTACGAGTTAATCTCATAAATCCTAAGCTAACTTTCTAACCTGTCCCTGGAATAAAGCCCTCCGCAGAGGCTCTCAAGGGTGACCTTGCCTCTCACATGACAGGATCGCTTCTGTTAGCCAACAGAGTCAACAGTGCAGAGTTCACAAATACGCCAGTTCCCTTTCCGGGCACACAGTGAGGCTGCATTTCCCTGCCCCCTCTGAAGTTGTCATGTGGCATGCCCCTAACAGGCAGCGGCTAAAGGTGGAAGAGTTACCAGCTTGTGGTTGGCACATTCTAAAACGGCTCTCAAAAAATAATATAAAAACAGGGAGGGGGGCAAAACATAAGACTCTCATAGCTAGAAAACAAACAGGTTGCTGGAGGAGTTGAGGGAGGGGGGATGGGCCAAATGGGTAAGGGGCATTAAGAAGGTATCTATTGGAGGTGCCTGGGTGGCTCAGTTGGTTGAGCGTCTGACTTCAGCTCAGGTCATGATCTCATGGTTCGTGAGTTCGAGCTCTGTGTCGGGCTCTGTGCTGACAGCTTGGAGCCTGGAGCCTGCTTTGGATTCTGTGTCTCCCTCTCTTTCTGACCCTCCCCTGCTCATGCTCTGTCTCACTCTGTCCTTCAAAAACAAATAAACATTTTAAAAAATACTTTTAAAAAAACAATAAGAAATCTACTTCCAGAAATCACTGTTGCACTATATGCTAACTAACTTGGATGGAAATAAATAAATAAAAAATTTTTTAATGTGCAATTTGATGATTTTTAATATATTCAAAAGGTCATGAAATCTTACCATAGTCTACTTTTAGAACATTGTGATTTCCCCAGAAAGAAACCCTATACCGTTATCCAGTCACTCGGTATTTCTGCCTCCTCTGAGCTCCTGATGTAAACTCTACTCTACTTTGTGTATCTGTGTGTTTGTCTGTTCTGGACATTTCATATAAAGGAAGTGATACCAAAAAATGGCTCTCAATGACCCTCACTTCCTGACATTTACCCACTTGTGTTGTTTCCTCCCTTGAGTGGGGGCTAGACTTAATAACCTGCTCCTAACGAATAAAATATAGCAAAAATAATGGGATGTCACTTCCAAGATTAGGTAATAAAAGATGGTGGCGTCTGTCTTGCTGGCATGCTCCCTCTCCCTGGCTCTTTTCTTGCCCTGATAGAGGAGGCCACTAGCAAGAAACTAAAGGTGGCCTCTGGCTCTCAGTCCAACGGTCCTTGAGTAAAGAAACCCTGTGAATAACCCATGTGAGGGAGCCTGGAGTGATCCCAGCCCTGCTAAACCTGGGGGCGACTGCTTCCCCAGCTGACACCACGACTGCAGCGTTACGGAGACTCAGAGCCTAAGAACCCGGCTAAGTCCTACAGAAACAGTGGCACAGTAGATGCGTGTGGTTCTGGGGCAATTTGTTATGCAGCGATACATAACCATCACAGAGCCACTGCACCTTTCCCTTGCCACGCTGCGGTGGTCCTGAAAGTACAGGTTGAGATGGACGTCACCCCCAAGCACCCGTGATGAGCAGTCCCACCAACCCACACTGAGCAAGGAGGGTGAGCAACCGTTGTCTGTTGGAGCTGTTTGTTACAGCAGCACAACTTCGTCCATCCTGACGAATGCATGACGTATGTGAAGGCACTGCAGAATTTCAAAGTACGATCCAAATGTAAAAGATGACCATTACTACCTGAACACTGATGGTTCCAACATGCTAACCTTTGACCCTCTGTCTCTTCTCCAGGTCCTCACATCAACTACTCTTCATTCTGACCTCTCCCACACACTACTAACAACCCTGGCCGATAGCAGTTGGTCTCCTACCTGAGCACTAATCAGCCCCATACTTCTCTTTCATGTCACATATTATGACTTTAACTAATTATGTGTGTATCTATTTTTTCTCTATCATCCTCATTAGAATATAAACTCCCTGAGGACAGGGATCACATTGGTTGTATTCATCATTATGCTCCCAACACGTGGCACAGGGCCTACAACAAACATTCAATGTTTAAACTCTTTTTGAAAGAGAGAAAGAGAGACAGAACGTGAGGGGGGAGGGGCAGAGAGAGAGGAAGATACAGAATTCGAAGCAGGCTCCAGGCTCTGAGTTGTTAGCACAGAGCCTGACATGCGGCTCAATGTGGGGCTTGAATTCATGAACCGCGAGATCATGACCTGAGCCGAAGTGGGATGATTCACCAACTGAGCCACCCAGGCGCCGCTACAAACATTTAATATTTAAATGAATGAATGAGGCGTGAATGAATTTATACACTCATATCCTCCTATGTAGCCTCATTTTGACACAATCATAGAATGCTCTGTTAGTTATTTTCATATCTGGGTTGCTTATGGATTACATCTCCCAAGTCCCAAGTAGATTATGAGTTCCTTCAACATGCATCGTGCCCTTCACATGGCCAGTATGCTTTGCAGTCATAACCCAGTATGCCTTACACCTAGTGCCATGCCTAGCACAGTGCCTTGCTCATGGTTGGAACACAGTAGCTGCTAAATTAACAATATACCATGTGCTCAACAAATAATTGATGAATAAACTAACATAAAACAAGCATATACCCATACAATGGTATGAATAAAATTCTAAAGGAAATAATAGAGCAAATAAGTGAGGAGTAGAAGTTGAGAACAGACAAGAAATGCTTTCTGCAGGAGAGCTGGGACATGAATTTGTAAGGAGGTGGAGAAATGACTTTGCATTGAATTAGGTACCGTGCCAGGCACCAGGCTAAATGCTATGCACGTGTTATTTTGTTTAATATCAGCCCTACCTGACAGGCGCTATTATCCCCACTTTACAAATAAGGAAACGGGCTCAGAGAGGTTAAGTGATTCAAGTTCACAGAGCTAACAAATGGCAGAAGTAACAACAAACCAGATCTGCCACTCTCCAAGACCCGTCTCTTTCTGCCATGCCAAAACATGAATTTGGATTTAAGCTTCGCTGCACCATTTATTGACTATGTGACTTAAGCAATCTGCTTAGCTCCTCTTGCCTCAGTTTCTAAACTGTTTCTAATAATACCTAACTCCCAGGGTTGTCGTGAGTATCAAATGAGATAACATATGTAAAGTGCTTAGAGCACTTCCTGGGCCATGGTAGATACTCAATAGCCATTAATACATTTTTATATTTTTTAAAGAATGGATTTCAGGGGCGCCTGGGTGACTCAATTGGTTAAGCATCCAACTTCAGCTCAGGTCATGATCTCATGGATCACAAGTTCAAGCCCCACATGGGGCTCTGCGTGGACAGCTCAGAGCCTGGAGCCTGCTTCCGATTCTGTGTCTCCCTCTCTCTCTGCCCCTTCCCTGCTCACACTCTGCCTCTGTCTCTCTCTCTCTCTCTCTCTCAAAAATAAACATTAAAAAGTGTTTTTAATGGATTTCAGAAAAAATATTTTCCTTCCCAAAAAGAATTTTTTATTAGTACATCTTTCATTGACACCTAATTTTATCTAATATTCCTGGAGCCTGAGCTTTAGGACTTCAAGAAGAAGGGAGTTTCCGTGGCATGAAACGCCACGTGGGAAACCCAAGGGCCGACTTCAACGCACCTGCACACTCAATCCTTGCCCTCTCCACACATTGCCCTTCATAGCCTGGAGTCGGAAGCACTAACCCAGCGAGAGGCTATACTGACAGGTCCTCAGACAGGACTAGAGACATACTGGCAGGGCCCACTGCAATAGGAAAATATAGGTCCCCTTTTACAAAAGATACGAAGATCTTCAAGACAGTGACAGCATAACATTAAACCAAACACCGGGCCCTTCTGAGCAGGGGGCCCCATGTGACCACCTAGGCCACACCCCCTAGAAGCTGTCCCAGACCTCAGACCTCTCCAGAGAGGGCCACAGACGGCTCTGATGGTCAGGGGAAATAAGCCACGCCCGCCTCAGATTCCCCATCCAGGCAAACTGTGACGTCCCAAACTCCCTCCTGCAAATTATCTCAGTATTTTGATTAAAAATCATGATAAACTTGTGGGTGCAACAAAAGAAGAACTTGATGTTTTCATACAACTCATTAGAGCAACCTTTATGGGCTCCAGAAATAGAAAGAGGATATAAAATAGAAAGATTAGTTTAAAATCAACACCGCGCTGCTAAGGGCGGCCGTGATTCCAGGAACATTAATTGCTGGGTCGTCTCATTACTGATTAAATAAGAAATCTCAAATACCATTAGACAATTGTGATTAAATATATGTCACTCTAATTGAATGTGTGGTTTATTGCCTTCCACTGAGTCGGCGGGTCACCTTCCTGTTATGTGTATCTGGAAAGGGCACATCTCTGCAGTGACAGCACATGGAGCCATTATTTCTCAGCCCTGAAACCCTTCGAGTTGTATCCTAAAATATGGCTGTGTTTGCAGGTGGGGAAGGAGCGTGCCGTACGACAGGGAACCTGAGATGATGAAAATAAATCCCACTTAATGTCACGGCCAGGCACTTTCCCCTCGCACCTCATTACCCGGCTCTGGGTTTTCTGACGCTAGTCATCTTGCAGTCCCTCTGGTTTTGGAGTCAGTTGAGGACTAGAGCGAGTGGGGCATCTTCTCGGCTCAGAGAGGGAGGTCTGAGTCCTTGAAACGGGATCTGGCTGGGATCATGAAGAAATGAAAAACCTTCGGTCTAATCTCTCTCTCACTTCTGCTGATGAGCCTGGTCAGAAAAGTCTTCTGCGTACGGACCCTTCTTTGATTTCCCAGGGACAGGATACAAAATTAATTTTGTCGCCACTCTGGTGTCTGCTACCCACTTTATCCCATGGGACATGGACTGAATCTCCGCATCCTGCTCTTTGCTTGGATTAAGGGGCCAGGTGAAGAGGAAGAGGCATCTGGCTGTGTGTCTGTGAGCGACGGGCCCCCCACGGCACGTCATCCAGCAAGGGGACAGGACAGCTCCCGCCCCAGGCCACCCTGGGGGGATTAAACAGCAGGTTAAGCTGTTCTTAGGAGCCTTTTACTGCGCACTGAGTTACCACGATCTTTGTTGTTGTTTTAAGTTTATTTTGAGAGAGAGAGAGAGAGAAAGCACACGTGCGAACAGGGGAGGAGGACAGAGAGAGGGAGAGAGAGACGGGGAGAGAGAGAATCCCAAGCAGGCTTCATGCTGTCAGCACAGAGCCCAATGCTGGCCTCAATCTCAGGAACTTGAGACCATGACCTGAGGCGTGATCAAGAGTCAGATGCTTAATGGACTGAGCCACCCAGGCGCCCCCCAACGTGATCTTTCTGAACTCCAGCCCTGGTCACATCGCTACTTCACTTCAGGTGAAAGCTGGGTTTTTCCTACTAGCTGGGCCCTCACCTCCTAACCCGACCTCCATCCCCAACTCCCATCTTCCCCTGACAGCCCAAGCCATGGTGCCGCAACAGAGGCAGTGACATCTCTGTGTCTTTGCTCACATCGTCTGCCCTGCCTGGAATGCTCCTGTCACTGTCATCGGGAAATTACTTGAGAGTCAGGCTGCTCCAGAGTCACTGTTAAGGAAGAGAGAATTTCTCCCCTTCTGAGTGAAGCCATAGTTCCTAAACTCTAGGGCTCCCCTACTACCAGGGGGCAGTCAAAACGCTTTTATATTTCAGTTCAAAGGAGGCGACAGGAGGGGTCTGCTCCAGTGCAGCCTGTTGGTGAGGGCTGAGATGTGGCAGCTGGTGGCCACAGGGTGCCAGGGGGAAATTCGGGCACCAAGCTGTGGCCTTGGGAGCCACAGTGTGATGGGACAAGAATGCTGCCACCTGCAATGCTGCTCATCACCCAGGGGAGCAGGCTGGCCTGGACAGGAGGCTGGGGACAGTGCCAGACTGATGGCGGAGGCTGGGAGGCTGGGACAGTGCCAGACTGATGGCGGAGGCTGGGAGGCTGGGACAGTGCCAGACTGATGGCGGAGGCTGGGAGGCTGGGACAGTGCCAGACTGATGGTGGAGGCTGGGAGACTGGGACAGTGCCAGATTGATGGCGGAGGCTGGGCTGTGAGAGTAGGCTCAGGTCCCTGCAGAAGGGAAAGCATAGACTGAGACCCACATCAGTTCTGGGGGTCTTGCAAGGCAGTGCTGCCACAAACAATGACTAGAGTTTAGATGTCTGGTCAGCACGGCTATCAGGGACTCAGGAATGGACTGAGATGATCAGACAGTTGTACTTCCATATCACCGAGCAGCCCCCACGATCCGCTCGCCTCCTGTGCCCACAGTGGGCTCCCCGTCCCTCTGTGAAGCCTCCCCCACTGCTCCCGCAGCAGCCCGTGTCCATTCTGCTGGGAGAGCACTGACCACACTGTGCGCTGACGTATCCCAGGCTAGACGAGGCCCATCTCTGTACCCCCAGCACCTAGCACAATGCCCAGCATACAGCACATGCTCACTAAATGTGGAAGGAAGGGAAAGAGGAGGGAGGGAAGGGACCTCGGACTGCCCAGATCATCTCCAGCACATCAGCAAACCAAGCCCGGTCCCAGCCCTCCCCCCCAACTACCTCCACCAGGTCCTGCCCTGTGTCCCGCCTGTCACACTCATACCTGACACACAGAGAGGCCATGAAATGGTCAGAAGCCCTGCCTCTGGGGCCGGCGCCTCTGGACTCAAATCCTAGCTCTGCCACTAGCTGTGTGACCTCAGGTAGATAATTTAACCTCTCTGTGCTTCATCTCCCATAAAAGGGATATAACAGCCCCTATTCCACAGGGCGCTAGTGAGGGCTAAATGAATAGAGCTTGTGAAGTATTTAGAGGGATACATGGCCTGTAGTAAATGAAACCTAATGACTGCATTATGATTTCCTCCTTAAAAACTTCTCTCCGCACTAAATCAGGAGCTCCCTGAGGGTAAGAACTGTTTCTTTTTATATATTCAGTACTTAGCACAACTCCTGGCCTAGCTTAGCATAGGCATCAATAAATGATTGATGGATGAATGAATGAATGATCTAGAGTGTAAATCAGAGTGTGGTCCTCTGGATTGATGGATGGATGGATGGATGGATGGGTGGATGGATGGATGGATGAATGAATGAAACAGATTGTAAGTCAGAGTGTGGTCCTTTGGATTGTTGGATGGATGGATGGATGGATGAATGAATGAATGAATGAATGATGTAGATGGTAAGTCAGAGTGCAGTCCTCTGGAAGCCTCTGGAAGAGAGGGCCCCGAGGCAGAGAGGTTGAGTCAGCTTGAACACTGCCTGGCAAGGGGCAAACAAGTGTGCCGTGAGCCAGGAGAGGTGGGGTACAATCCCCAGGGACTCCAGGGCCTTGTCGCTGGGATTATAGTCAGAAAGTCTCAGGATGAAGATGGCAGGCCACTGGGAAGGGACGGAGAGGGAGAGCTGCCTCTCCCCTCCCCTCCCCTCCTGCTCTGCATTCTCGTCCCTCTTTTCTCTTTCCCTTTTCTCCAGCTCCTGGCCTCTCCTCCTCTCCCATCCTCCAGAAGCGCAAGATACAGCAGGGCCACCACTACTGTGCAGGTCAGTCACAGACAGAAGGGCGCGCCCTGATCTCGTCCTGCAGTTGCATTCGGCCGCCCCTCCTGGCCCGCGTTTCTATGGGCAGAAGAGGTTATCAGCACTTCTGTGCGCCTGAAATAAATGATGAGGGAAGTACAATCACCCGACTGACAACCTGCCTCCTAGATGCTCATGCAGGAAGGCTTTCTTTTCTGTTTCGTCAATTCTTCCTTGGTACAAAACAAAAAATCAATAACTCACTTCAAATTTACAACTTTCCCAATTTGGAAGTTCAATTTTTAAGCCTCCTTTAAATAGGCTGCCCTAACTCAGGCCTCGGGTCTGGAGCACAGAATCCTGCCACGGAGTCCATCAACACAGCCAGGAGACGCTGTGTCGGAAGCCAGAGCCACAGACAGCACGGAGAAGCGCTTCTCTGCATTAGAATTTGTAGTCAAAGGCCCCAGCCTGCTCTGGTTCTGGAATCTCATTTCATTTCTGCTGTGCACTTCGCAGGCTGGTAGGTATGACAAATTGTCTTATCTTTGTCTAACCTTTGTTGGACCCCCGCTGGCTTCAGGGTTTAACTTTAATATATGGCTTCAGTTGAATAGCAAAGCGGTTCTGTTAAAATGTCAGATTGTAAAATGCTGAGTCATTCACCAAGAAAAGGCTGGTCCTAAGTAGAAATTAGAATCACTGGGGCACACAGAGCAATACCACATATCTTCCGTCTAAATAGAGGGAGACAGAGCTTAAGTTCAGATCAAATTTAGAAGGTAGCTCTGAGCTCCAAAGGGACTGTTTGCTCTGAAACACAAGAATGAATCAGCTAGAAGGATGAAGCATCCGCTGAAATGTTGTCACTCCTAAAAGCAAACACAGTGGTGTGGATGTGACCTTCAACATTTTATGTACTTAACCAACTAAGCTGTACTAGATGAGACAAAACTATGCAGACAAGCAAGCAAACAGGTGTAAGAAGTGATATGATCCTGCCCATATGTCTAGAAGGCTCTTTTATTTTTTGCTTTGTAATTGTACTGCCTTTATTTATAAGGCGATCATTGTTTCAGGCTGGATCACGACTGAATCCCAAAATCAGTGGGTGAGATATGATGAGAAACAGGATATTTAAAGAATCTCCCCCCACGAAATACATGGTGCTATTTTACAAAGGTAAAAATAGCAGCTGTACAGTGGAGAGACCAGGAACAAGAGATCAGAGTTAACATCGCTGGTATGAAAACAAAGAGAGGTCACGTGCCCCTGTAGGATGCTCTGAGAAGGACACATCGCTTCCATGGTAGTTCTGACAGAAATCCATAACCTGAATTTAAATCGCAAGGAAATATCATAGGAGCCCAACTTAAGAACATTCTAGATGATAACTAGCAAGGACTTTTGAACAGTGAGAAGGTCATGGGGGACAGCACTGAAGAGCTGGCCCAGATGAAGCAGACGGGACAGTAAACACAACGCGTGACCCTGGATTGGGTCCTGGGCCCAAAAGGGGTCTTTAGTGGGGAAAGTGGCAAAATTTGAATTGAATCTGTACATTACAGATCAACTTCCTACATTTTTATTTAAAAAATTGTTTTTCTTCTTTTTTTTTAATTTTTTAATAGTTACTTATTTTTGAGAGAGAGAGACAGAGCATGAGTGTGGAGGGGCAGAGAGAGAGGGAGACACAGAAATCAAAGCAGGCTCCAGGCTCTGAGCTGTCAGCACAGAGCCCAACACGGGCCTCTGAACCACAAGATCATGAACCACAAGACCGTGACCTCAGCTGAACTTGGATGCTCCACTGAGCCACCCAGCTGCCCCTCAACCTCCTACCTTTGGTCATTGCACTCCAGGTGACATGTGATGTTAATATTGTGGGAAATCTGGGTGGGGGGTATAGGAATCCTTTATGCTGCTTTTGCAAAAGTTTTTCTTAAGTCTAAAATGAATTAAAAATGAAAGTTAAAAATAAAGAAAACTTTAAGTGAATTAAAGGATCTCAATTAAATAATTGTAAAGATGGGACGAAGGGACCCTTGCTCTGCAAAGCCCTTCCCCCAATATCGAAGAAAAAGAGAGAAAAGGGTTTTGGTAACTGTTGAAAACATAATAGTACTCTCCAAAGAATAGGAAACCAGCTACAGAAACAATGAGGCGTATGTCATGGGTTTCTTCTTTCCTGTAATCGTGTAAAGTCTGCACATGTTTCATCAAGATGGACAACAGGAGCTCCGGAGCTGGAAGAGCAGGTGTGAAGTGAGGGGCGGGGCTCTCCGTGTTCCCTCGGAGCAGGACGAAGCCAGCCAATGCTGCCGCGTGGAGACGGAACTTCGGCAGAGTTTCTCCTGGTTCCATCTCCTCCTCCACGGAGAGGACCATCTCAGCGCCTTGTGCCGAGAGAGATGGAAGGGGCCAAACAGGGTGTCACTGCTCTCAGGCAGAACAGAGCATGGCAGTGCCACCACTGGGCCACGGCACTGCGGCTCACGTGGCCAGAAGGGACAGCGCCACAGGAGCCAGGCTCACTCTGGCACGGCTGTACTTCAAGTCTCTGCCCTTGGTCTTCACTCCTCCTCTAGGGTTCCCTCACCCCTCTGAGCAAGGCCTGGGACGGTGGGGGTTCTCTGCAAGGGAGGACCACACTCATGTCGTTACCAAAGTCACGTCATTGGGACTTTGGGCCAGCTCCCTGCAGCCCCTAGTCCAATACCACCTTCTCATCAGCCTGCTCCCCACGGCCAGGCTGCTGTGTTAAAGGCATGATTTACGTTTCACATTGACATGTGGCAAAGGCAGAGATTCGAGGCAAGAGGGTGCCTGGGCCTGGCAGGAAGCAAGGAGACTAGTGGGCTTGGGTCCCACCAAGCGCTCTTTCATGGACACTGGGGTGGCGCGCCCAGCCCTCCCCCGCCATGAAGAGATCTCATTCGCTCCCCATCCACTATACTAACACTATACTAAGGCTGCCACCAGCTCATTCTCAACATCCTGGAGCACAGAAACATTGCTTTTCATTCTTGAGGAGGCCACAAAAGCCTCCAGCCTTTCCGGCACCTGCAGCGCCTGCTTCCCATGCAGGGGCCAGCCAGGCAGACTTTGGTAGTGTCTGCCCATCAAAGTCACTGTCTGACCCGCCGTCCTCTCTCTCAGTCCCTGCTCCTAGCCCAGCCTGTCCTCCAAGGGCAAATGGAGGGTGGGAGGCTGCTTCCCAGTTCTCTGGGTGCCCTTCCCCCTCTCCCCAAACAGCTAAGTCAACAGACGTTTATGGAGCCCCTCCTGTCTGTCAGATACGCCACACGGTCAAAAGCAATCTGCCAGAGTCTTCAATGTCAGACCAATCGGGATGCAAGTTCTGGCCCTAGAGCTGTTGGCTGTGCATCCTGGGCTGGGTCATGACCCTTTCTGATTTCAATCACCTCATCTGCACAAGAGAGAAAATGGTAAGCACCTTTCAGGGCTGTTCTGGGGCGCAAACAAGACGATGTCTACACAACGCCCAGTGCAGGGTATGGCACACGCCAGACAACGAATGCCCAGTTGCGACCACTTTGGAACGCTCACTACACATTACCCGCGTCATCCCATGTGAGCTCGTCACGGCCCCTGAGACGGTGCTCTTCACCCCCTCACACAGGCCAGGCAGCTTGCCCAAGGCTGCACAGGCAGGAAGTGGCAGAGCCATGACGCGATCCTTCCGACCCCAAATACCAGGCTTCCTGGTCTCCGCAGCATGGGCAGGGCAGGGGCGGGCCAGGTGGGCAGCGAGTCCACCTGGCGGACCGAGCGCCGCTGGGAAGCTGGGTCAGATGTGTCACAGCATTGCACCAACGTGGTTGGTATGAGGGAGGTACGCTGGGAGGGTTACCTTGTGGTTCTGGGACCGGCAGTAGCACCTGGGAGCTTTCTAGAAAAGCAGAACCTCCGGCCCTCCGGGATCAGATGGTCAACACCAGTCACAGGTTTTTCTCATGCACAGTAAAGTCTGAGACGCATGGGGCCAGAGGTGGCTGTTCTTCAGCCACTAAATTGGGGACACCACACGACAGTGGTTCTCAACCTTGGCTGGACATTCATTCACCCGAGAAGCTTCTAAAAATCCCAAAGCCAGGGCCGACCCCAGATCACTTAAGTCAGATTCTCTGGAGGCAGGATGCAGGTATCAGTGTTTTAAAACTCCCCAGGTAAGTTTGCTTCTTAAGAGGAAGAAATCTGGGGGCACTTGGGTGGCTCAGTCAGTGGAGCGTCGACTTTGGCTCAGGTCATGGTCTCATGGTTTGTGGGTTCGAACCCCGTGTCAGGCTCTGTGCTGACAGCTCTGTGGAGCCTGCTTAGGATTCTGTGTCTCCTTCTAACTCCTTCCCACTACCCCGCTCACTCTCTGTCTCTCAAAAATAGATGTTTTTAAAAAAAATTTTTTTTAAAAAGAAAGAAATCTGGAGTCAGGTTCAAATCCTGACTCCACTTACTAACCATGTCACCTTGGGCACATCACCCCACGTCTCTGAGCTCCAAAGTCCTCGATTGTATAGCAATGACAATAACCATATAGAGCCCACAGGGCTGCTCGGAAGGATCCGTGACCCAGGAATCACGAATGCCCCTGCAAACTGTAAAGTGCTACAATGGCAGTTTCTACTCTTGCTTTTCATGTCGAATTTCTTCTGGAGCACAGAACCAAGGAAAGGAAGGGAGGCCTCGTTTCTTTTGGTTTTGTCATTTAACCTAATCCTAACCCATCCTCACAAAGTCCTTAGAAGTCACAGAAAGAGAAAATCACCCACCCGATTTGCCCCACTGAGTGTTTCCTGGGTGCCCTGCCCACCGCGGTCCCCAGCTCCCCACGACACCCCGCGGCAGGTGCGCTCCGAAGGAAGAGACGAAGAGCAGCCAGGTCTGACAAACCCGTCAGCCTCGTCCAGGATGCGCTAGTCCTGGGGGCTGGGGTCGGGAGGGCTACTTCAGTCCCAGTGTGGAGTCCCTCCCTTCCGGTCACAACAGGGCACTCAACCGCAGGCTACGCCAGGAGGGTCTGCTGGAAAGAACAGGGGTGCGGAGAAGGCGTGTGCTCAAGTGTGGGCCTTCAGGTGGAGGAGGGTCAGTCCGGAATGTTCTGCTTCACGCCAGCTCTACCTCTGATTTACTTACGTCATCAGATGAATTGTTTAACTGTTCTTTCTAAGCTCCCCGCTCTCCTCCTGAGGTCATGCTACACATCTCTATTAACCCCTGGAATATTGGTGGAAAGGTATGAATAGTCCATACGATGTCAATTAATAAAGAATGCCTTATGCTTAGAGATATTTGATCATACTTAAAGCACTTACTAAATGGTAAACAAAGTATTATTATCCCCATTTTAAAACTTTTAAAAAGTGAGATTTGGGTCCAATCTTATCAGATTGCCCAAAGTCTTGAAGTTTTATGTAAGAGGCGGGGTTTGGGACAAAATCCAGGACTCTTGGCTCTTAGCCCCAAGCTCTCCTCCGCTGCTAGCTGTGGCTGAACTCCACCGAGCGCACCCGTGAGAGGCGTATCTCCACCACTCCCTCCACAGAAGAGAGCGACTGGCGGCAGGTGTGCCGTGTCCATTGTGACAGGTCCTGCCTTAGCGCTAAAGGAAGAGCTTAGCTTCCAAATAAAGTCATTGCTAGAGAGAAATCTGGCAAACGTGGATCCCATATTAACAATCTTCCTGGTTGGAGGGGTGTGGGAACAATGCCAGGGAGACGCAATGGGAGACAGCTGGAGATGCAGGTGTGCGGCCTTGTGAATCACTCACGACTCTTCACGAGAGCCCCAAGACCGCAGCTCCGTGGGAAGACGGTGCTCCTTTCCGCCCAAGGAACTCACAGGCCCGAGAGGAGGATGGTGGCCACCACCCCAGGTCCCCTCAGGAAGGACCTACTGGTCCTTTATTCCAAACGCCAAGAGTGGAAGGCACCTTTAGGGCACCCCCCAGATCACAATGGGCCTCTTTCTCTGGGGACCACCCCCGACCCTTAGGGAGAGCGGACAGCGTGCCAGTGCCTTCACATACACATGCAGGTGCCTTCTTCACACACCCAACCACTGTTGACTGGGTGGTCACAGTGGTCACCTGACCCGGGCCAGGCCCATCGATTTTTCTCCTTCCCTGAAGTCTGGGGTGAGGGCAGGCTCCAGGGAGCGAGACCCATCCAACTGAGCTGGGTTATCTCGATGGAGACGAAGAAACCTCAGGAGCTACAGTGCATGCACTTCGTCCCAGGCATGTGGAGAAATGAAGTCACAGGTACCTCCTGAATAGGACTTTGTTTACAATTAATGTTTCTTTTGGAGGGAAGCAGAGGAAGAAAGTGGATGAAGGGCCTGGGTCCCTACCAGCTTCAGAGTTCCTAGTCCCACTTCTCAAGAGCCCCAACTGTCCTCAGATTCTGCAAGATCTTCCCGCATCCCAATATACTCTGGGTTTTCCGTTTTCTTTTCTTTCCTTCTGCCCTGTCCCCCACCACCCCACAATTGCCTGTAGTTGGTTTCTGTTATTAACAGGCGAAAGAACTTTGAAAAAGACCCCAAATCAGAGAAATACCCCCCTTTGATGACTGTTTAACATGGCGGCAGGCTACCAAGAGGAAGTCGCCCCGCCTCCTCCAAAGGCCCCTGCGACAGAATTTAGAAAAGTATCTGCAGACAACTCTGGACCCAGTGGACGCCACATGAAGTGCTTAAAGCTAAGCAGAACATGATAAATGAGTAAACGGAACTAACCTCTAGACCGAATTTAAAAAAAACAAAAACAAAAAAGCACCATGTCCACTTAGAGCTTAAAATGGCATCTGGCTAGATACTCCTGATGCAGTGTCTCTAAACTTCTCCTAAATTACTCATAACACAGAAAAAAGACAAAATTCACAACACTGAAAATGAAGACTAATCAACCACCTGTTACCAGAATCTAGAAGCCGTGTGTGTTAACTAAATAAAGCTAATGAAGCTGAGCTGCATTGGGACAAACAATCCATGTTTCACCTTGTCTTCTTTTAATGTTTATTTTGAGAGAGAGTGAGAGAGCGCGCAAGCGAGAGCTCAAGCAATGGAGGTGCAGACAGAGGGAGAGAGAGAATCACAAGCAGGCTCTGTGCTGTCAGCCCAGAGCCTGACGTGGGGCTCAAGCCCTTGAACCATAAGATCATGACCTAAGGTGAAACCAAGAGTCGGACGTTTATCTGACTGAGCCACCCAGGCGCCCCAATCTATGTGTCACCTTGTAAACAGAGTAGCCTCATCCACCTGGAAAATGATGGGAAGACTTTGCCTTTCTCCTACTTTTCACCCCCAGCTAAGAGACCCAGGACCAGAGCAACCAACACTCTGGCTTTTTACTCTGGGTGCTACTCTGGGTCTGGGCCAGCAAACTTTTGCATCTTCCCCAGTATGACTACATCCACTCACAGAACACATCCTGGGAAGGCAGGGAGCAGGAAGGAGAGGAGGACCAGCAACGGCACGTCACGGTGCAGAAGGTATTGATCCCACAGACAGTCTTTGCAAGCAGGATGAAGGCAGTTGCGCTGGCGAGTAAGATGTGTGCGTACTCCGTCAGTTCTCAATGTCGCAGGCAGAAGTAAGAGGAGATCCCACATTAGTTCATCAGGGCTGCACACAAGATGAACCCTGGCAATTCTGGGAGCTACAGGGGAGCTGCGCACCCCAACTGGCCCTCCAGCTACAGACCTAAAAAATTGGGCAGTGAGCAAAGCCAAGGACAACCCGTACTTCTCTGTGTTAGCAAGCACCAAGTCTCCATAGAGTGCTACCTGCTTAAAGGTAAGTCAAGACAAGGGATGGTGGAGGAGGAGCCTCATGGGATCTACAGGAAGACAGCGCCACATTTGGGAAAGAGAGCGTCAACCAGAAGAAAAAGAGCACACGCCTGAAGATGATTAGCTATAGAAACCAGAAGAAAGTTTTAGGAAATTGGCATCTACAATATGAATAACATAATGTGACCCTGTGAAGTGAGAACTGAAAACCATACGGAAAACAAGCTGAAACAGAGACGAGGAAAAATTTCAAGGACTGCCACCACAGATGACATTGTAGGTTCTGACAAAAACATAGTGGGAGGGGAGGGCTCCTGTGCTTATGCTAAACCTAATTGTGATTCTTTCAAGATAAACAATGAGGGGCGCCTGAGTGGCTCAGTTGGCTAAGCGTCTAACTTCAGCTCAGGTCATGACCTCACGGTTTGTGGGTTCCAGCCCCGCACTGGGCTCTGTGCTGACAGCTCGGAGTCTGACGCCTGCTTCAGTTTCTGTGTCTCCCTCTCTCTCTGCCCCTCCCCTCCTCACACTCTGTCTCTCTCTCTCTCTCTCAAAATATAAACAAACATTTAAAAATTTTAATAAAAAAATAAAAATAATGAGATGGAACTTTTAGGACACAAGAGACGGAAGTTCGTTTAAAATTTTAAGAGTGGAGGTTTTTAAAATAGTTCATTCAAAACAATATTAAAACAATATTCTGTTATTATCCACCCAAGTTTCAGCCCCTTGCTTGTGAGAGTTCTTCTGTTTTACCAAATGTCTCAGCCAATCAGAACTCCACACACTCACTGGGGAAGACTGTATTCTGAAACTTTTCCTTTTGGCAGAAATGATGAGAGTGTTAAAATCCAATAATAACTTCATTACCTTGTTTGAGATAGTTTCACGGTCAAAAGTTACTCTTCTTTTAGCAGCAACAGTAAAAAAAAATTAAGAAAGCAAAATTCAGACCCTTTCTTAAAGAAGTCTTTCAGAAAGACACCTGGTGATTTCAGAATATGTGTCATCTCGGTAACCTCAGCCGCTAAACACACACACTCAATATTTGTATACTGGACGAAATATAATACAAGTTGATCTGTCACTTACAAAAGAGCCCAAGGCAAATGTTCTCAGTTTTTAAGAGCAGCTCTCCACCCGGGGCACCCAGGCTAACAAAAGTGCTGCTGTCTTCATCCTGTGGCCTCCAAGGTTGTCCACGTCATTTCCTGGCACTTATCTGGAAGGGGAGAAGGAGGGAGAGGGGAAAAGCATGGAGGAGAGCTCTCTCAGCATTCTATGGGAAAGTCCTGTAAATCACACACATCACTGGGGTTCACGTTCTAGTGACTAGAACCCAGATGCCTGGTAAATATCACGGGACCTTATGCCTATAAAGGAGAATTTGACTGACGGAGGCCAAGAACTGATGGAAAGGAAGCTGCTTCTGACTTAAAAGATTTTTCCAAGAAAATAAAAGCATTGAATAATCATTAAAAGCCATATATAAAGCAGTGAATCAGTGGAATTCACATGGTGGAAAGTCAAATAAATATTATGGATGGCAAACTCAAGAAACGCTTTCAAAATGCAGAGAAGGGAACACAGAATTGAACTATCCTGTTTCACTGATTCTAAGACCTCCATTCTCCCCACATATTAACAAATAGGAAACCAGGCTAAGTCTTAACGATCAGTGGCATCCTACAATCATTTGGACCAGGGAGTGGCCACCATGAGTCCTGGCCGTGGGCAAACTTTAGTCTCAGCTGTTTATGTTGTGAACACTTGAACTGAGTTATGTACATTGTTGTGATTACATGTGAGTTTAATTACCATTTGAAATGTCTTTTAAAAGATTACACTATGATTTGGCATTGAAACAAGAAGTCATTGTGGATGCAGAAAAGCATGGAATTAGACCAGCAGGGGGTAATCCGATACGACTGAAGCAAGTAAGTTATTGGAGCAATGACTGCAATTGCTTTTTTGTTTTTAAAGAAAAACCAAGCCCTCTATAGGGACTGAAGAAAGAGAGACGTTCTCTTGAAGTACAAACTAGATTTTGTCACTGAGATGCATGCAAAATGGACTGCCTGTCTCGTGCCAAACAATGCGACTGAAGGCAGGAGAAACCAACAAATCCCCCAAAAGATGAAACATTTGAAAATAAGGAAGGGCCTGGTATGATCAATTTACCGATTTCACAGGATCATAATTACGGCATGATGTCATGGCTTAATTAGCAGCATTTTTTCTTCCGCTAATTGTACATAAAATAATAGTGCTTCTTATAATCAATACCATCTTAGATTCAATAACATACAGAAATTTAAAAAAGAAAATCCTAGCTATGGAAGAGTAGGAAAAGAGATTCAGCCAAAGAATTATGTTGCTGAAGAAAAATCCAGAACAATCAAAAGAGAAGCAATCATTGAAGATACAATTAAAGAAAACTTTCCGAAAAGGGATAGGAAGAGGGGAAGCTGGTTGGGATGAAATGGGCTCACCAGGATCCAGGTAAAAGTAATCCAGAAACATCCTGAAGAGTTTTAAAATTATAAACAAATAAAAAACATGTTTTTCCATATATATCCAAACCAAAAAAATTTTTAAAAGGAGGTAAATGTCTATAAAGGCATAAAAACCATGCTGACCTTGGTCTTCTTGTCTACAATGGTAGAGCAACATCTATAGATTTGACATGAAAAAGACTTAGACTCAAGAATTTTACTCACAGGTAAGTTGCAGTTTTTGAGGGGGAGTAACAAAAAGACATTGGGAAGAGCTCAAAATGGCTGCCACTCACATATTCCTCTTTCAATCACTTCGAAATATATTCCAACTGCACAAGTGACAAATTAACATTAGGAGCTCAAGAATGAAAACATCAGAATATAGAAGGACAGGCAGAGAGCAGTGAAACAAATTGCTAAACATGGAGATGGGGGCACCTGGGTGGATCAGTCGGTTGAGCGTCCAGCTTTGGCTCAGTTCGTGATCTCGCAGTTCATGGGTTTGAGCCACGCGTCAGGCTCTGTGCTGACAGCTCAGAGCCTGGACCTGCCTTCAGGTTCTGCGTCTCCCTCTCTCTCTGACCATCCCCTGCTCACTCTGTCTCTCTCAAAAATAAATAAAACATTAAAAAAAAACACATAGAGATGGGTCTAAAATGATTGTTTAAATACAGTTACAAGAAAGACTATTTGTCAAAATAGAGCGAGGACACATACAACAACAAAAAATATTTAATAATAACCCAGATCCCAAACCCATATTTAACCAATAAACTTTCAGGTAGGAAGGGGGAACAGAGAGAAATAAAAATATACAAAAGTCTTCATCCTACACAGTGGTGAGCCTACAAATACCATTTCATTCTCAATTAAACAATCAGAGAAATAATGATTGGTGTTCACATACATTTTTCGAAATACACTACATAGAAGAGTAGGGAACTTTCCTTAAAAAGACAAATAGAGCTTCATCCCTGCTACGAGTATTTGGTTGGAAGACCTCTGGATGACACACAGGAAACATTTTGATTTGTTATAGGCATAAACAAACGTCAAATTCCTTGAAGAAGGCGGTGCAGAACCAGTGCTCCAATGATGTTTAGATCTCACTGCATACCAGTACTTTCTATTCTTCTGGTAGAAGAGTCCTACAATCTGGCACGAAAAGATGCAGAATTCTGTAGCAAAGGGGCGCCCTCCATTCCTGAGGTCGGTGTGAGATGGCAAAGCCCTCAGGCCGGACAGCCGTGTTCAACAGAGTCGCTGGGGTCACTGAGAAACACAGGAAAATTCGACCAGAGGGTGGGGAGGGGGGAGCTCTCCAAGATCCACGCACAGCACCGAGGCCCGAGGTCAAGACATACACCAAGTGTTTTCCATCCACTGTTTAATGTGACGCTCAGGACAACCATCCAACAGGCACCATTTTTCCAATGTTACAGGTGAGAATCCTGAGGCTTCCCCCCCCCCCCAGAATTAAAAGGCTGTTTTCCAGAGTTACACAGCCAGTGAAGGGGTAGCAGAGAGAGGTCTCCAACCCAGGCATTTCTGGCTTAAAAGTTCATTGTGCCACACCACCATTTCCCTAATTCAAAGAGAGAAGGTAGAAGGAAATTCGGGAGTGCAGGTCTGGAAAACAGTGTGGAGGCTCAGGACCCAGGATCCAGGAGCGCTGATTCATAGGGGCATGTGCTGCAATATGGATGGAACTGGAGGGTATTACGCTAAGTGAAACAAGTCAGTCAGAGAAAGACAGATTTCGTATGTTCTCACTCATATGTGGAATTTGAACAGAAGACCATGGGGGGAAGGAAGGAAAAAAAATAGTCACAAACTGAGAAGAAGGCAAACTGTAAGTGACTCAAATAGAACAAACTGATGGCTGGTGGGGGTGGGGGTGGGGGGGCAGGCAAAACGGGTGATGGGCATTGAGGAGGGCGGGCACTGGGTGTTGTACGTAAGTGACGGATCCCAGGAAACTACTTCCAGAGCTGCGTGCACAGTATACATTGTGTGTTAGCTAACTTGACAATCAATTATATTTTTAAAAAGGGAGCGGAGGGATTGATTTCATAACGTATCAAAATGTTAGCACAGGTGCCTTCTCTTCTACAAAATTAATAAAGTAATAAGAATAAGATACAATGCAAGGGACTAATCCCTGTGTTGGTGCCTCCCTAAAACATTCACAAAGTGGATTGGGCTGCTTTTTCTCCAGCAGAAATGGTGCTGAGCCGTTCCAGAGACTGCCCTGATCTCCAGGTTTGATCGGCAAGGACCTTTGGGCCTTCAGTCTTCTTTGTTTCTTGAGTACTTTGAGCTAACCCTTCTCTTGCCAGGAAAGATTACATTAAGTCACTGACGGACCCTAATGGGATACAGGTCCAATGCGTTGCTCCTTCCCAGAGCTTTGAGACCGATACTTAAGAGAATGCACCTGCGATAGAAATTTTAGACAACAGCAACGGAGTTATTTTTAAACCCACCCCCGCCCCCCACTGCCACCGGAAAAAATAAAGTCCGCCCATCACACCATACTGAGACCGTGGTTCCTCGTCTATGCACGGAGGGGCTCGGCTCATCTCCGTGTTACCGAACCCAACGTCTGGTCCCCCACAAACCATGCGCAGGGACGAAGCTGGGGTCTGAGAATCCAGATTCGATCTCAGCTCTCCGCGCCTCCTCCTCTTCGGCGTCCCCGAGCCGCCCTCTCCCGGGACGGCCCGCGCGTCCCCGAGCAGCCGCGTCCCCAAGCCACCCGCGCGTCCCCGAGCCGCCCGCGCGCCCCCGAGCAGCCGCGTCCCCGAGCCACCCGCGTGACCCCGAACCGCCCGCGCGTCCCCGAGCCGCCGGCTCCGCCTAACCACCCGCGCGTCCACGCTAGGCCCCCGAGGCTCCGCCGGGCAGCTGCTGCCACCTCTCGGCCGCCGCTCTCCCAGCCGCACCCAGCCATCCCGACCCTCACCTCCCACCCCACCCCAAAACCCTCCCCAGGCGTCTGGGGCCTGTGGGGAGGCCTGTGGGGCCTGTGGGGGAGGTGCGTGATCAGTGGGCCTGGGAGAGCGAGGGTCCCCCGCAGGGTCTTCTACAGACGAAGCGCCTTCCTTTCTGCTCAGTGCCGCTCTGCACCCAGGCCGGACATGGGATGACAGCGCCGACCTCCTCCAGGGGTCTGCGGGTCCGAAAGGCCACACAGTTCCCCCACACCCTGCTACAGCCTGGGCCCCCGGTGCACCTGATAACCGGACCCCCAAATCTGGGCCATCCTGGCGCCTGAAGGAATGCGAACGAGGGCCCAGGTTTCTAAACTCACACCCCTCTGCCACACACGAAACTAGAATATCCAGGACTGAGAACAGTAAACTAGTGTTTTGCAAAGTTCCCCAAGTAATCCTAATGGTCCCCACGGGCAGGCCGGGGACCCACCCAATGAGAAAACCTACATGACTTTTTCCAGCTGCCTGCACACACACAAACACACACTCCTGTGTCTGTGCAAAGACACACACACAAGATCAGGCCCAGCTGCTGAAAAGGATTTCCCTAGTGGTGGCTCTGACCCAGCCCTGGGTGGGTTTCCAAACTTCACAGTGCCCTTAGTGGCTCAGTAATCATTTTCACAGTCCCCCTCGGTGGAAAGAAATACCTACGGGTCTGTTCATAAGTAGTTAAGCCCAAACAATGTAATAAGCCTTTATGTCCTAATAACGGAATAGCCATTAGAAAAAAGTAATACCTATAAATTTTTTAATGTTTTTTATTTATTTTTGATAGAGAGAGACAGCATGAGCAGGGGAGGGTCAGAGAGAGAGGGAGATACAGAATCTGAAGCAGGCTCCGGGCTCTGAGCCCAATGCCATCTGTCAGCACAGAGCCCGAGCAGGGCTCGAACCCACGAATCATGAGATCATGACCTGAGCCAAAGCCGGACGCTTAACTGACTGAGCCACCCAGGCGCCCCAAAAATAATACCTATAAATTGGGGGGAAATTATATTTTTATTGCATTCTTGCATAACCAACTACTTACTAAGGGGATGTATGTGCTGGTCGGGTACGACTCAGCATTTCAAACCTTGGAATCAGGTAAGACACTGCCCCCCGGATTTCCTATTCTATACTGATATTCCCATGATCCTTGCATTTGATCACAGACACCACTAAAGAGCCAGGTTCACGAGGATATGATGTCATCAGAAAGCATGTAAAGCAACCTAATGGTGGAACCGCAAACTATCCTGACTAGTTAGTAGTTTACATGGGGCCCAACAGATGTCAAGTGTCACCTTAAACATTTAACATACCCTGTGGAGCTCTTGAGCTCACTGCAGGCCGGGGACATCTCGGCACAGGGTCTGGGGACACAAGGACTTAGCTCCAGCTCAGCACCTCACCTCACGCCATGCTCCTCAGGGCTCACGACACTTGTCAGGTACCAGGCGCCGCCCCTTGTCAGCACATACTCTTCCTCGCTGTTTTCTCTGCCCAGAATGCTCTTCCCCAGGTCCTGCCAAGAGGCAGATTCCTTCTCTGTCCTCATAACACCCGTTCCCCGAAGCCTTCTCGGGCCTCCCACCAAGCCCCTCTCTGCTATGCCAGCCTGTTTCCTTGTCTTTCTGGCTCTTACCAGTCTCTGGAGTTATCCTGTTTATTTATTGTCTTCCTTACTTTCTAGCTTCCTTATCAGAACCAAGTGAGCATTATGAAAGCAGAGAATACTGTTTGTTACTCTTTCCCCGGAACCTGGAACAATGGGCAGCAACAAGCAGACGATCAGTAATTGTTTCGTGAATGAATGCGGCCCCGAAACCGAGCCCAGGCAGATAAAGCTTTGAAGCATGTGCTCTAGATGTGCTAGGCTCTGATCTTCACAACAGCCATTAAGAAAATAGATTAACCCCATTTTATAGATCAGAAATCAAGATTCAGAGAAGTGTGAGGCGCCTGGGTGGTTCAGTCGGTTAAGTGTCTGGCTCTTGGTTATAGCTCCGGCCGTGATCTCAGTTTGTGAGTTCGAGCCAGAGCCCCTCATCGGGCTCCCTGCTGACAGTGCAGAGCCTGCTTAGCATTCTCTCTCTCTCTCCCTCTCTCTCTGCCCCTCCCTTGCTCATGCTCTCTGCCTCTCTCTCTCTCTCTCTCTCTCTCTCTCTCTCTCTCTCTCTCTCTCCGTCTCTCTACGTCTCTCTAAAAATGAATAAACTTTTTTTAAAAATTTAAAAAAAAAGATTCAGAGATGGGTTCAAGGCTGCACAGCTGAATGGCAGAGCTAAGATTCAAACTCAGGTCCAGGTGGCTCCAAGGCTGCTTTTCATAAAGCCACAGTGCCTCCCGTGGACTTCCCACTGTCTGCCCAGAAAAACTGAGGTCAGCGGCAAAGGAAATGGACCCTCTGGGCTAGTTCCCGGAGTCCTGAGAAGAGAAACTGGCCCACAGTGGAATTCACCCTCTGGAGGGTCCAGTCCCCCTCCTCAGGAGAGACCAGGAGAGCTGTCCCTCCGCCCCGGGAAGGTCTTGCCTCTCTGATTCCCCAGCCGGTGACCGACACAGGGAGTCCTCATCGTGTGGCCTGGCCTGTGTTCCGCTGTAAACTTAATGACACGTGTAACTGGGGACTGCCTCTGGTGCCAAGTTCCCGCTGATCACCCTGCCAGGGCGGGGGCGAACACAGCCACAGTAAAGAATTTGAAGGGTGCCCACTGCGCTCTCCGCACTGCACTGGGTACCAAGGGGCGCGCATTTTAGATAGTCCCTTAGCGAGGTGGGGATTACCAGGATGTGCTCACCTGCAGGGCCAGGACTTTCAGGTTACCATGACCTGAAGGAAGTATGAAGGGGACACACGGGTCAGACCCTGGGCAGCTGGACATGAGTCTGAGGCCCTTGGATGAAGGAGAGAAGATTAAACCTTTGTCTGTAAAGTCGAAAGACCTGTGCTTTGTCCTTTCCCTTCTTCTATGGCTGGCTTCTACTGTATTCTTCTTCTTCTTTTTTTTTTAATGTTTATTTATTTTTGACAGAGACAGAGGAGGGGCAGACAGAGAGGGAGACACAGAATCCGAAGCAGGCTCCAGGCTTTAGGCTGTCAGCACAGAGGCCGAACTGGGGCTCAAACTCACAAACTGTGAGATCATGACTGAGCTGAACTCAGATGCTGAACCAACTGAGCCACCCAGGTGCCCCGTCTACCGTTTTTTTATTCTTAAACTGGGTGGTGCCTGCAGGAAAACAACTTGCCTTTCCTCTCCTCACCTTTACACCCCCTTTTTTCTGGCCTCGCTCACTCCTGCTTATTCTTTTAGACTCAGTTCCTTTGGATCCTCTGCCATGAAGCCTGCCCTGGCGCTCTCTTCTGCGCTCAGGAGAACTGGGGCTCACCACCCTGCCTTCTGATTGCACGTGTGTGGGGCTGTCCCCACAGCCAGACTGGAGGCTGCTCTGAGGGGCAGCTGTGACTTGCTCACGGTGGTGTCCCCCGCCCTCAGGACCATGCCAGCACACAGTAGGACGCTGCTGAGTATTTGTGATGACCGAGTTACTGAGTCCCCACCCACATGCTCTGACGTGGGGTTGGGGAGACTCCACAGTGCTAGTCTCTCTTCTAAGCCAGCATCCATGGGGTCTTGGGAAAGACCTAGAAGTCATCGAGTCCAGGACGCAGACGCCTGTCTCCTGAGGCCCCTGCCCTGGGAGGGTGGCCTGCCAGCACCACACACACCATGAGAATGACTCGGGCTGGCCACCGGGTGCTATTGTTTCCTAAAGCTCTGAGCCTACATCGCTGACAGGTTAAAACAAACTCTTCGTGACTCAACTTCATTATCTTCTATCCTGCGTGGAGCTCCCGGGCTCTGCCTCAGGCCACCGTGATTGCACCCTCTGGGGCTGTGACACCACCTCCACAGGCAGCGGCAACCCCAGATTCCTTTACAGCAAAAATAGCTTGTCAGAAAAACGGTCAGAAGAGCCATTAACACGGACTGAGGAACAAAGCAGCAACGGGTAGGAACAAAGGAGACGGCTAATAGCAAAGTTTCCGCCTGCCTTCCCGGGGAGCCAGCCCGGAGACCCTGGGCTTCGGGCATTAGTCATCAGGCTCTGCCCCGGATGCTTTAGCTCAGCAGAGCGGAGCGCCCCCTTTTCATCATGGGCCGGAAGCCGGTCCGGTGCCTGGGCCTGCGAAGACCTCCTGAGGCCGGCGATGAGAGGGAGAGGCCGCAGCGCAGGAGAAAGGCGGCCTCCCCCCTGCCTGCGGGAAACGGGGCCTTGTCTGTACAGAGGCTGGCGAGGCCGGAGAGAGGACAAACGTGGGAAGCCGGGGGTGATGTCTGCCGTAGACAGTGCCGTGGGGAGAAATGAGAGAAACAGCGACATAGAGAGAACGGGCAGGGAGGAAGAGACAAAGACACAAAGTGAGAAACAGAAAGCCAAGAACTTACAGAAGAGCGAGCTTTACAATCCAAGAAGGGCGTGAGGGCGGGAGGGGGTGGGGGTTAATGAGAGCACACGCGGAATATTCTAGACCTCATCTCCGGTAACTACAATGCCAGATCGCACTTACTTTCAGTTTCCAAACTGAGACTACCTCGGGCTGAGATTCCAAGCCCCCACCAACCAGCCTATTGTCATGCCCGGCAAGGGTCTCTGAGAAGGGCCAGGGCCGCCCCACGGGGACTCCAGAGCAGGCTGTGAAGTGGAAGACCTTCCAGTCCAGCCTCCCCACCAGGGGCCCCTGCACTCACATGCGGCCCCCGCTCCCCCACCAGGGCCACCACCATACCTACCACTCTGGCCACCAGGGAAAGGGCCTCCTCAGACTCTTCCTTCTCAGCCCTTACTATGGAATCCACCCTCGTCCGATAGAACAGAGCGTGTCTGAGACCAGCTACGTTCCATGAATTTCCCAAAGGACTGGAGGACCCACGTAGACCCCAGTGCAGCCAAAGGCCCCTGACCCACCTGTGTTCCACATCATGCCCACCCACCTTCATGGCCAGGAGCATCTCCTCTCCCACCACCAGAAGTGTGCCAGGCACCCACATGCCCTGGCCAACCTCCCACAACCGCAGTGTGGTGGGCCACCCCCTTCCACGCCCCCTCCCCTGCAGAGGACACCACTCCCACCACCGCACCGTACAGGTGGGCTCAACAAGACCATCTCCTGACATCGCACAACGGTGCATCTCCCAAGGCCTGGCCAACCCGTTCCCGTGGGGGACGTCGGAAGTGTGGCTCAGGTGAGATAAAAAGCTCAGTCCAGAGTCTTCTTACTGTCTTTTCAAGAAAGGTCCTAATGGGGGGGGCCCAATCCCACCAAAGTGTCTTTTCACACGGAGATGCTGGTGGGCCCTCTCCTCGAAACCACCAGCTGGGAGTTCGTGTTGTTTCACTTCCTCGAGAGGAGTCTGCGAGGTCCGGCCCTGCTCTTCCCTCCGGCCCACCTCTGCCCTCTGTCACAGTCAAGCCTCCCCGGTCCCCTCGGCCACTGACCCTCTGCATGGCTGTGTCTCCTGCCTGCTGCATCCTACGCGTGTTCAAACTCAGTCCAGATGTTGCTGCCTCCGGGGAAGTCTCCCTGATGGAAAACTTCTAACCTCGGGCCCCCTGGGCTGGGGTCCTGCTCTCATACCTGCCCAACTCACTGGAGGTGCTCAAAAGTACCTCCTGGCTGGAAGAGTGGTAGCGGGAGGGCACCTGGAATAAATCCCCTTGAGGGCTGCCAGGGAAACACGCGTTGGTCACCAAAATCTGCCTGCTCCTTTGATAAGAACAGATGTGTAGCTGGGTGCTGGCGACCCAGAAGGGGACACATGTCCCAATGCTCCTTGCTTCCACGGAGTAAGTTCTCACCACTGGAAAGTGAGCAGAAGTGACTCCTGTCACTTAAAATACCTCCACGTGTTCCTCTGTTCTTTCTGGAACCCGGAAGAGCCAGCGTCTCAGCAGCCGTCAGCAGTGCTGACGAATGCCCTGGGGTGCTGCTGGATTCCTGAATGCTCTCATGGCACAGATGGGCCCATCTACTCACCAGGGACCGTTAAATGGGAGAGAAATAAACCTCGGTGTTCTTCAACACACTGTATTCCTGGGTGGTTGTCTTACGATGGCTTTGCCTTTCCCACTAACAAATAACAAGAACAGGCAATTTCCTGGCATGAGTCACATCGGGTTTCCTTGCACAAAAGTGAAAAAAATATTCTCTAAGGGTCAGGCTCACAGAACGTGGTGGTGAAGAGTGGGTCCTGGGACTCCCGGTGAATAACAAGGTGCCTCCCTGCACCACCCGCGCCAGGGGACAAGTATGGCCCTTCTTCCGTCCAATAGGCCCTCACCTCTTTCCTCCTTCATTTTGCCTCCCCCTTTCCCTGCCCCTTCGAGGCACAGAGCGGAGAATCCAACAGGAGCCAACACACTCAGCCGCAGCACTAAGCAGCTGAGTAGTGTGAGGCGCCTCCCCAGAGCACCTGTCCTCTCCTTCTCTGCGATGAAGGACTAGACCAGACTGGTGCTTCTCAACCCCTGGCCGCTCGTTAGGATCCACCCAGGAGCCTTTGAAAACTGAGATGCAGAGCCCCATGCCAGGCCAGTGAACACCAAAGTTCTGTGGGATAGAGAACCTCCAACTCGGAATTCAGATGGACTGCATCACGCCCCAGAGTCACACTGCTCCGGCCACGATCCAGCCCAGCACGGCCTTCAGTGGCTCGGTGGCTCGCTGAGGACTCAACACTCACATACGACACCCAGTGCTCATCCCAACGAGGGCCCTCCTCAACGCCCACCACCCACTCTCCCCACCCCCCAACCTCCCACCCCCGTCAACCCCCACTTTGTTCTCTGTATTTAAGTCTCTTACAGTTTAACTCCCTCTCCGTTTGTAACTATTTTGTTTGTTTGTAACTGACTTATTTCACTCAGTCTAACACCCTCCGGGCCCATCCATGTTATTGCACACGGCAAGAATGGTGCGTTCTTTTTCACTGCCAAGTAGTATTCCACTGTGTGTACGTGTGTGTGTGTGTGTGTGTGCGCGCGCGCGCGCGCGCATGTGTCCATATCCATCCATACCCAGCTTCTTCATCCATTCATCAGCTGATGGGCATTTGGGCTCCTTCCATAATCTGGCTATTGTTGGTGGCGCTGCTATAGTCAACGTGGCCACTTGAAGTCCAAAGTGAAGGGCATCTCCCAGAGCGGTGCAAACATACAACTTGCCGCCGCCCTGGCAGAGCCTCTGAGCCCGGTTTCCTCCGCGGTAAGACAGGAGTAACGATCGCCTCAACACAGATACGATACAAAAGTGTGCACAGTGACACAACACGGCCCAGCACCCAGCACACGGGAAGTGCTCAGTGAATGTTAATTTTCTCCTACTTTTCCCCCCAAAAGTTTTCTATATCCCCAAGCCTATGCATCTGTGTCCCCTGAGTGACGGGCCCCTATCACAGCCAGGTGAGACCCTTGCAAGGACCCTGGAGACGCGAGGCAAAGGGAGAGGTAGGCACTGCTCACTGGGCACAGCAAGGCAGCCACGAGCGGCACGGCATGTTGTGCATCGCACAACCCGTGAGCGCCCCTCGCCCAGTGCTCATCAACGGTTTGACTGGTTACTGCAACAGCTCTCTGAAGGTGCCAGTGACGGGTCTTGAGGAACAGGTGCCCTTTTCTAAGTCTGAACAAACGGCACAGTGCCAGCCGCATTCCCTACCTCCTGTGCCCCAATGAGACATTGCCCCTCATCAGGCGACCAATCAGCGAGCCCATGAAGGACATGGTGAGCACGCCAGCCTCAGGGACCCACAGCCATTCTCTGTGCCCCTCCTCAACACTGACCACACAAGGAGAATGGGAAACAGGATAAATGCAGATGAATCCCATGAGGCAGATCCTGAAGCTTCCCTTCTGTGGGCGCTCCCAGCGCCCCACAAGGCAGACCAAACCATCAGTTCCCAGATCGGGGCTCCAGCTCCTTGCAGCCAAAGGACACCCAACCCTGGTCCCAGCTACAACGTCATCTCCAGCCAGTCCTGTTTTGTGTCACACCCTCCCCGGTCCAGTTTGCAAAGACATCAGAGACCTTTGATGTGCCCAAGCACCAAAAAAAAGGGGGTGGTGGCATCAATTAGGGGTCTGTCTGGGGAAACAGAAGTGGGAAACACCACATGAGTAAGCCAGCTGGTGGCGCGTGCTGAGACCGTGGTGGGCTCAGGGACCAGCCCTGGAGCAGAACTCAGGACAGAGACAGTGGCGGATGGACAGTGACAGAAGGCAGGCCGCCTTGCTGGGGAGAACCAGGGAAAATCCAGACTCCTGCACCGGTGTGACCTTAGAGCCAGAGCGCGGACACTGGGACGTCCGCTCCCCCCGGTGCTCTGCTGTCCTGTCAACCTCCTCCTCCTGACTTCCCGCCTCGGGTGTGGAGGAGCCCGTTAGAACATCTCCGCTACCCCTCTCAGCACGCAGAGACGGACAGAGGAAACCATGAGAGGGGCCACCTAATGAGAAAGCTACCTGAAAGAAGGACAACAACCTTCTTAAATTTTCTGGGAATGACACTAATTAACATACGTATAACCATGTGCAAATTTTGGCTTGGAAAAAGGAGGAGAAACATGGAAATTGATGGGGCGCTCTCTCGCATCAGTCACTACAGAATCCATTCATTTTAACCAGATGGCCAGATTGAGGGCTTTGTAATCTTTAGCTCTGTGACCCCCTTGCTGGTGGATCTTCTTTCTAGAGCTGTGAGGAGGCTCCCCCAAGAGCAAAGACCCGGGGAGGACAGCACTGTGAAATACACCCTTGTGGCCACTAGAGGGAGACGCTTCTTTATGAAACACGTCCCCTACTGGGGGGATTCTTACCAGACATTGAAGATGCGGAAGGACCAGTTTCCCTCCTTCCTCTTTTAGCAGCATCCTCTTAGGAGCCAAATGGACTCTTTCTTTGCCTTGGTCAATGGCGACAACAAAGCGGAACTACAAGTACTCCCCTGCTTCAAGTCAGCTTTGGGTTGGGGTTACCGCCAATCTAGAAAGGAGGCTGGAAAAACCTGCTGCCGAGTGCTGCTGGGGTGACATCTTCCAAGGGCCCGGGAAGCTGGAGGACAACGCATTCCTTCCAGGGAGATGCCCCCTGTGCCATCCCCACCTTCCCCATTCACCGGCTCCAGCACCGAGGCCTGCTTGGGGACCAGCATTTCAGGAGGCCAGCAGGAAGCCACAGCCCCTCTAGACCTAGAGGTGAACACACAGCAAGAGAAAGAAAAACATCTGAAACCTTCCCATTCCACGTGAGCCTGCAGATCCAAAGTTACAAAACACACGCAGAAATCAAATGCTCAAGCTTAACAGCCAGCAGCATCAACATGAACCGGTCCACGTGAAATCGGTTGCTGGGGGCCATCTCTGAAGTAAGGCAGGTTTGCGAGGCCTCCCACCGTCAGATGGGGACCCGCGTCTACACTCACTCAACCCCCACTCCATTTCTGCTTGAGCACCAACCCCCAAGGCGCCTGACTCACTGATATCAGGAGTGACTCGCCTTATGCTAAAAATATGTGAATTGTACCTTGTGAAAAAACTTGTAGGAATTTCTTCTTTTGTGATTATAGGAGCAAATGTTACATTTCCTGAGAAAACCTGTTTTCTTCCCCTCGAAAACAGGCTATTGACCCCTGCTCACAAAGACCTAACTCTTGCCTTTGCTGTGCTAAAAACATTGCCTGATAAAGCTGCCCTCTTAGCACAGCGAGTCAGTCTCATAAAAACATTGCCTTATATTTGAATGCCAAAGACCCCTTCCTTCCCCAAGTGATAAAAGCATTTGGTCACCTACTTCAATCACTATTGATAAAGTTTATGCACGAGTCTTCTACCAATCTGTGTTCTGGGAAGTTTTTACATACCAAAGAATTCATCATCAGAAATCACTGTCTAAGGCAACTGCCACTTCTGTTTTGTACCCCGTACATTTTTTCCATAAATAAAGTTGACTCTCGGGTCAGAGCAGAGATGCCTGCCTGGAGAGGAGACAGAAGCCGAGGTTCTCTCGCTCCCTTTCGCCGACACCGTCCATCCTTCAGGGAACCCTGAACCTGCTGGAGCTGGACTCCAGCACTCGGTTTTAGGAGGCAGCACAGCAGACGTACGTGAGCATGTGGAGGATGGTTGAGAGATAAACGAAGGTGCGATGTGGGCCGCAGGAAGGGCAGACGGCCGGGCAGCACACGTGGCTGGCCCCCTGGAGCACACTTGCTGGGAAACGCACGAAGAGGAGCAGGAGTGCATGTGCAGGTCCCTGTGGCCCTTTACTCTCCTGGAGGCACACAGACCTCCAGCCTGGCCAGAGGTCAGGTGTCAGACTCTAGAAGGCCCCGGACTCTCAGACTGAGGGGCTTTGAAGTCGTCAGCCAGAGAAGCATTAGCCTCTTCCCGCAGCAGAGGCTGGGATGCGATGGCATGGGATGGGGCAGAGGCTGAGCCATGTTCTTAGTGGGAGGCCTGAGCCCGGTGGCTGCAGCTCTAGGACTCAGCAACCTACGGCGGGTTCACAGCTGGGGAGGCACCAGTGCACCCTCTCCCAGCACAATGGAGGAGGGAAGGCACAGGGCTGGCACCCGGTCCTTGCTGTTGTCAGGACCAAGGGACGTAAGCACCGGGCCATTCCTGCTGATCCCCAGGGATCAGCCCTGGACACACTCACCTCTACCTCTCAATATCAACTTCAACAAGAACAAAAAAATATAAAACCAAAGCAGGCGAACATGAAAAACTATTTTTAATCACTGAACTAAAAAACACAGTCATTAAATTTAAAACTCAACAGTCACCAAAAATCCTCTGCTGGGCACAGAGAGGGAATGAGTGACTGCAAGAAGGCACTGTAGAGTTCACCCAAAGTGTAGCCAGAGCACAAAGAGATCAAGGATAGGGAAGATGAGTAAAAATGGCAGATGACTAAGAGGCTCTAGCAAACCCCCAGGAGGAGGTTCAGAGGAGAATCAAGGAAATGGTGAGGTCTTACCTCGTTCCCCTCTTCCCCTCACCCCCCACGTCCAACCAGCAGATTCTCTTGACTCAACCTTCAAAGAATACTCTGAACCTGAGCCTCCCCCTCGCTGTCTCTACCACCACGACCCAGGCCACCACCACTGCCTGCCCTCTAACTGATGGCCGGCCCCCTCGTGGCTCAGCCTCCATGGGGGTCAATGTGATCACTGTAGAACATAAATCGGGTCGTGCCCTTCCCTGCTCACAGCCCTCCTGAGGCTGCCAGTTACATTTAGAACAAAGTCCTACAAGCTCCTTCCTCACTGGCTGCAGCAAGCACATCACCGGCACCTCCCGTACCAGCCTCCACGCTGGCTCTCTTCCACCGCGCTGAGCCCTCTGCCGCTCCTCCAGCACTGAGGGCTCCACCACAGGGCATTTGCACTTGGTTTCGCTCTGCCCAGGGGAAGCATCCCCCAGATGACTGCATGGTTCATTCACCCCTTCATTCTTTCATCTCTCTGCTAAAGCACCGTCATCAGAGAACTTCCCCCTCCTCTCTAAATACCCCCACGTCACTGGCGTCGAAGATCCATGGAGATGGAATGCCCTCTTCAGTAAATGGTGTTGGTGTAATTGGTTACCCACAGGTGGAAAATAATGGATTTTTATCTCCCACAATCACAAAAACTAATCCCTGCTCAATTCAAGACCCAAATGTGACACGCAAAACTTCTAAACTTTAGAAGAAAATATAGGGGGATATCTTTTTAAAATCTCACAAAAGGAGAGGATTTCTTTAAAAAAAAAAAATTAACAAAACAACAACCCTGCTCATTAAAGGAAAGACTGTAAATGTGACTATTTTTAAATTAAAGATGTATGCTCAGCAAAACACACCACAACCAAAGGTAAAGACAAGCCATACAAGGAAAGATGTAACACACAACCAATAAATGTTCAGTGTCCAGTACTGTAAACAAACTCCTACAAATCAATGAGGAAATGACAAACCAACAGAAGAAGGAGCCGAGGACATGAAGAGGCGCTTCACAGAACAGAAAGCCAAAATGACCACACGATAAATGCGAGAAAGAACACATCAAAAGCTTATGTTCGTCAACATAAAGGAAATGCACGTGAAACAAGATGCTGATTCACACCAGGTTTGCAGAAATCACATCTTGATAATTCCAAGTACAGTTGTTGGTGGGGAGGGGTGCCAATCCCCTGCAGACTCAAAAATCCACATATAACTTCTGACTCCCCCAAAACTTGAAAGCCTACGGTTGACCAGAAGCCTTACCAATAATATAACGTTGAGTAACATGTTTTGTAGGTTATATGTGTCATGTATGTATTCTCACAAAAAAAGTAAACAAGAGACAAGAAAATGTAATAAGAAAATCATGAGGAAGAGAAAATACATTTATGGTCCTATGTTTATCGAAAAGAAACAATGTGTGTGAGTAGATCCACAGAGTTCAAACCGATGCTGTTCGAGGCCAACTGTACAGCCCCACCAGCCCCTAGGACGGAAAAGGATGCCCTTGAATGTCCTCTGCCAGCTACCCTGACCTTGGGGCCCTGGGCCTTGGGCTCTGCAGTTCAGAAGACAATATATGGAGGTCAAGTCCTTCCCCAGGCCCCACCAGCCCTCTTTCCCTCTTGTCTCTAATCATCCTTCCCTCTTCCAAGAGGGCTCAACTGCTTCCTGCACATCCCCTGGGCCTTCCCCTGCCCTCCTGTCTGAGATTCCCTTCTTTTCCACATGTCCAAAGCTTACACTGCCCTCAAGGTCCAGATCAAATGCCTCCTCTTCTCTTCCCCCAAGGACCCCTAGAAATGTCTTCCCCTTTATCTCAAAGCCCGTTATCTGCTCTTTGCTTATGGAGAAGTAAAGAGTTAGTTTCATGAGGATAGGTCAGATTATCTTCCTCTTTCCTCCAACCCACCCACCATCTGGACAGAGCATGCCTCGGGCTAATCAATACTGATCGAGTGATGTGGCCTGCATCAGGGAGCCTCAACAACTAATCAGTAAGGGGTCTAATCAATAAGGGGTGAGAAGGAGGAGGGGCAGAGAATGTCATCCTGGATTCTGGGTCTGCCCTTTTCTGCTGGAGGAGAACCGGGCTTGGAAGGGAAGACACTAATTCCATTTTGGGCACCGGTTGCTGAAAGCACCTGCAGGACACCCACGTGAGGACATGCCGATGGGTGTCGCACCCAGGAGAGGCATTTCAGCTGGAAACTATGCGAAGGATGTCCAGGGACATCGCAGTTTCCACATAAGAAAAAATGAAATTTGGAGAAGGGACCTGGTCAAACTTGTCTGGCAGGAAAAAGTAGACTGCAGTCATGGATTCTGGTGATAGCACCCTGCCTGGGTGAGGAAGGGAGGCACAGGTCTCTCTCTAGGAGACTCAGGATTCGCACCAAAGGTTTGAGGAACAGCCAGGCCTACAGCAGCCCCTCTCTTGAGACCCACGTCCTCAAAGACAGACTCGTGTAGTTTAAAAAGCCCTGGCTCCGGAAATGTGAAATCCCTCACCGTGTGCCTCAGTTTTCTCTACTGTACAATGAAGTTAAACACATAACTGCTAGATCTCTTACAATTGTAACATAGATGGGATCAGTAATTCATCTCTTTAACTCTAATTTTTTTAATGTTTATTTTTCAGAGAGAGAGAGAGCAGAGGAGGGAGAGTAAGGAGGGGGGCAGAGGATCTGAAGTAGACTCCAAGCTGACAGCAGAGAGCCTGATGTGGGGTTCCAACTCATGAACCCTGAGATCATGATCTGAGCTGAAGTCGGACTGAGCCACCCAGATGCCCCTCTTTAATTCTTTTTTTTTTTTTTTGAGAGACAAAGAGAGACAGCGCGAGCAGGGGAGGGTCAGAGAGAAAGGGAGATACAGATCTAAAGCAGGCTCCAGGCTCTGAGCTAACTGTCAGCACAGAGCCTGACACAGGGCTCAAACCTACGAACCGTGAGATCATGACTTGAGCCGGAGCCAGATGCTCAACCAACTGAGCCACCCGGGTGCCCCAATTCTAAAATTTTTAAATACAAGGTTAGGACCATTTCTTTTCTAAGTACTTTGCTTCTAATTATAATATTAATATAATTCCTATAGTGTTCATTGTAGAAAATTTGGGAAAAGGGCAACACCTAAAGAAGGAGAGAAAAATCACTACAATTGCACCAGCTGGAGACAATGCTGCCAACATTTCACTGTAACTTCAACGGGTCCTCCTTTTACTCTACAAATACACATTTACCTTATTTTATTTTTTTATACAAAAGTTGAGTAATAATATCCACTACTAACTGAGTGTCTGATTGATACACAGGCTAAGAACTCGTGTTCCGCATCCGTATCACCCATCTTCACGGCAACCTTATAGGGCAGAGAGCAATGTCCCCCTTTTACAGAACTGACCAAAGCCCCAAAAGGTTAAGTGATCTGCCGAAGGCCTTATAGCCAGAAAAAAATAGAGAATTCCTACCACACTAGTTTTCTGAGCTGGTTTTTTGTAATCTTTTTTTAAACTTAATTCTGCTTTAACATGTTCTCATTTCATTTTTCAAATACTTTTCTACCACATTATTATAAGTTGCTTCAAGGCACTAATCACACAGTACCCCACTGGTTAGCACCTAAGATGTTTCACCGCTCACTCTCAGGAACAATGTTATGATTATCTTCTTTCCACTCATGGTAATTATTTCCTTAGGGTAAATTCATAGAGGCTGAACTCGTAGATGCAAGGACGTCTGCCTTCTTAAAACTATTGACAAATACTATCAGGTTGGCTTCCCCACAAAAAACTGAACAATGGTTCTCCCTTTAATCATTTATAAAAGTTCCATCTACCTACAACCTCATTAGTGTGGAAAATTATCTTATTTCTATTAATATCTGCTGACGTAATACATGAAATTTCTTATTAGTGAGGTTGAACTTCTAATGTCATTGACAATTTCATGACTTATTTTATTTTATTTATTTTGAGAGGGAGAGAGAACATGAGCAGGGGAGGAGCAGAGAGAGAGGGAGAGAGAGAATCCCAAGCAGGCTTTGCACCGTCAGCACAAAGCCCAACGCGAGGCTCAGTCTCACAAACTGTGAGGTCATGACCTGAGGCAAAATCGAGAGTCAGATGTTCAACCAGCCTAAGCCACCCAGGCACCCTTCATGATTCATTTTAACAAGCATTTATTATATAAATCTTAGGGAGAGAGGAGGGACGTGAAAGAATGGGAGGAAAGACAGGAGAAATTTATTTTAGTCACTTAACAAAAACCGCGCACCTGACATGCGTATGGCATGTGGTGTGTGTGCCCTGCAGGCGTTAAAACAAAGAAGAGTGAGCAGGTAGTGAACAGACACCCATGTGGAGTATCACGGGAGACACAAAAGGAAGGTACAGTACTTGCCATCCAAGAATTTGCAATCAAGTTGTGGAGGAAGCAAACCAACACCCAGATGTTTGGACACAACTCCTCCCTCCCCTGCTCTATCTTGGGGCTGCCTTCCCACATCCAGTACTGCTTTTTGGTCAGTCTCCAACTATTGTGAGTGGTCCACAAGACTTATTTCCTGAATCACCCGAGAGCCCCAGAGGGCAGGGACGGTGTATTATTACTCATACGCTCGTCACGTCTTGTGGGTGAATGATTTCATACTTCCTTCGCAATTACCCAGTGTTGTAAACCAGCGGCTGGCCGCCAAGATCTCTACCCACCGCCCGTCGCTACCCCCATATCAGTCCACTGCACACCTGAGAACATCAGAAACACAGAAACTCATAGACAAGGTTATAAGACTATATATTAAATTAAGATGAATGGTATTAACTGATTGGTTTGATTACATAAACCACCTCACTACCTTCCAACATTAGAATTCCAGGCTTTCCATCTGCCAGTTCACACACACGACCAAACATGCAGGAAGGCTCAAGCATGTGGGGTTTGTTTGTTTTTCACTTTCTCATGCCTTATCGATGTCCACATGCCCTTCCTGCCCTTCCGGAACCCCGCAAACCTCATGATCATCTCCCACCACACCACCCGAGTGTCTGGCTCAGGAAACCGGCCCCCCACATGGAGGCAGAACAAGGCTCATTTCACACACTTGCCTTCTCCTTTCCCCTCCCACCAGCTGTCCCAGTCCTGGGCCCTTGGCTCCACTGCTGCACGTGTACATGAAGCCCCTGCTGGGTCACCCTTCTCCTTTCTCTAAGGCACATCTCACAACACAACCATGTCCCTGAGTCTCTCCTTTACTGTGCACTGATGCATTTTATCTTCATTGCCCAAACATCTGAGGCCGGCTCAGCTAAATAAACATTCACTTAATGAAATTAATTCAAATTCTAATTTGAATTTCAGGAGTGTTTCAGATTAGTGAGGGCCGGAGGGTTGGAGAGAGATGGCTGCCATAGTTGGGGGAGGGGGAGAGACCCAGAATGTAAGACTCAGGTGACAAGGTGGCTAGGGGCCTTGGTCCTCCCATACCTCTCTTTCCTTTTCCCCTCCGCCCACTTCGGAGGAGCCTTGGGCAATCCTGAGAAAAGGCGTAGATGGAAGGACGTTAGGGGAGGCCATCAGCACTGGCCCCTGTCCACCATCTGCCCACCGGCCTCCAGGACACCGCTGGCTCTTGGACGCACGGCGAGGCCCTGGCAGACAGGAAAGACTGAGAGGCCTGTGGAAGAGGAAAAGAGGAGATGAGAGCAAGAAGGGGGTTCCCAGAAGTGTGACTGAGAGGCCCTAGAAGGGAAAAGTGAGGCCATATTTGCCCCCTGCTCCATGGGTATCGGCCAATAATAAAACTCACTTACCGCTAAGGTGGTGTGCGTTCACACCCTCCCAGAGATCACCAGTAGAACCAGGGAGTCGCAGTGTGTATAATGATCATTGACCAGACAGGTCCTGTATTCGGTGCCCTATCTATGAGTTGTCACCAAATGTCAGTAGACACTCTGCACCCAAGACCAGCAAGACTCCCAGTCAGGGGCTTTCAAACTCAAGGGTGCTTAAGAATCACTTTGGAGCTGAGTAAAATGGCAGGAACATGCATTTTAATAAGTGTCCTGTGACATGATGCAGATGTCCAAGGACCATAGTGGTCTGTCAAGATGGGACCCTCGTGGAGCTCCAGCCTGGCCCTGGAAGGCTACTGGCTTCCCTGTGGACACGTGAATCACCAGTGTATTAACACCTCAGAGGCGGCTGACCCAGTGCAAGTCCCTCCAGTCATCCTTCCTCCTCGGGACACCTCAGTGCTCCTCCATTCTTCCTCTCTTTCCATCTCTTTCTTTTCCTCTCTCAACAACAGTTCTTGTGTGTCGTTGAAAGCCTCCAAAGCCTAGTCAGCTCTCTTACTTACATCTCTGACCTTTCCCCCGTGATCCTACCCTGTGATCTCTGCCGAGGACATCACTCCCCAGGGTCATCACTAGCCGCTGTGGCACGTTGGGCAAATTAGAAAGAAGTGGCCTTTCTAGGGTGGAGGTCACGCTGGCTAAAAGTTACCCCCCAGGACCTAAAGTGTGGTGAAAGCTCAGATTTCAGCCTTGTCACTCCTCAGACCTAGCACAAACTTCCTTGTGACTTTCTGTGGAGACTGGTCAACATCCCACTCCCCACTGGCACCAAGATCGAGAAGAGAGTTGCTGTCTCCTTAACTCCCCAGTGCCATTTCCGGACCTTTACTCTTCCCCTTCCTATAAAAGTCGCCGCCGTTTTGAGACTCAGCCCCCTGGTTATATCGGCTTCCACTCCCATCACTGACGGCTGAGAGCTTACACCTCTCCATTATGTCCACCACCTTGCTGTGTAACTTGGGTGCCCGTAACTTGCTGAACACAGTAGTCTCACAACTCACGAACCTCTTCATCTCCATTCCCTTCAGATTCCCCACACCTAGGAACCTTGTCAGAATTGCCCCTCATTGGAAATCTCAAAGTCCAACACTCCGGCCCCAAACAGCAATCTATTTCTTGTGTGGCTCTTGCCTGCCCCTCAACATCATGGAGGCCCCTGGTCCCCTGAGTCCCTCATTTGCTGCCTGCTTAGTCTAGACCACACAGGTGATCACCTGAACCATTCTCTCACAAGCATCTATCTTCAATCTCATTTTTCTGGAAAAAAAATTATCCAACCCTAATGAATCCCATGATTTTCCTTCTACGCTCCCCTGCCCAGGCCAAGCGCTGCTGAAGAAACTCTCCCACAGCACCATGGTCTCCAAACTCAACCGGGTTGTGAGTGCTGCAGATGGAGGATCCTTTAACTTGTGCTTTGTAGGCTCTCTCCCTCACCCTCCTCAGGAACGGTGCTGATCTCTAGAGCTCCCTTCAAGTCCCCCCACCCAACCCCAAAGACCATCTATCTTGGCAGACAACAACTTTTTTTTTTAAGTTTATTTATTTATTTTGAAGAGAGAATAAGTGGGGGAGGAGAACAAAGAGAGAGAGAGAGAGAACCCCAAGTAGCCTCCATGCTGTCAGCACAGAGCCTGATGCAGGGCTCAGTCCCACAAACCGTGAGATCATGACCTGAGCTAAAATCAGGAGTTGGATGCTCAACCCACTGAACCACCCAGGCGCCCCACATCTCTTCTTATCTTGATGAGAACATTGAAGCCATAAAATGAGAGCTGCCTGAACTTCCCAGGCCCCACTATGCTCTGATCAATCTCTGCACTCCTCCTTTTCCATACCTACAGTCTCCCGGGGGGTGAGGGTTCTTCCTCCTGCCCTAGGCCAGTCCCGCCATCATTTAGAAGTTTTGCAACATCTAAAAACAAACAAAAACATTCCTTCTCCTGGTCTCCCAGCCCCATCTTATCTCCCTCCTTCCTTCTCGACTAAAACCTACACTCGCTCTCTCCACCTCCCTCCCCCTCCCCAACTCATCCCACTGCAGCTTCAGACCCCTACTCACCGCCCCTCAGTAAAAAAGTCAATACCTTCCCAAGGCCAAATCCAGTGGGTAGTTTCTATACTTTCCTTACTGTTGCATTTGACCCCAGTGCTTACTCTTCCTTGAGACTGTCCTCGAAACTGTCCCTTGGGACTGCAATGCCACTCTCTCTCTGTCAGCCTGGGTCTCCACCTTGGATTCCTCTCCCACCTACCATGTGATCATCAGGACTTCTTGCCAATCAGTCCTTAGCCTACTGCTCTGCGCATTCCACACAGCGCTCCCGGACAAAAGCTTCCTTTGTTGGCTTTTCCCTATCACCGACATTCTCCCTGATAACTCGCAGATCTCTACCCTCCCCTGAGTCAGGTTTGTATCTACAAAAGCACGGTAGGCATCACCACTGACAGAGATACTCCACAGGCCTCTCCAGGGAGGCCTAACTCACCATCTCCACCCTTGTCCCAAAGCTGCTCCTCCTGTGAATCCCATTTTAGTCAACGGTACCATCATCCTTGCATCCGGTAAAGCCAGACACCTGGAGTCACCCCAACTCCACCCTCTCCCCAGCGATCTATCTCTAAAATCTGCCCTTTAGATTGCCTTAATATTTAAACTCTGTTGCCTCCCTTCCACGGCCTCCGCCTCACGGTTATTTTGTGATAGCTCATCATCACTCACCTGGGCAGTTACAACAGCCTCCTAGCTGGACGGATTCCAGATTTTTCAAGCTCACACCCACTCCCCGCACAATCACCAAAGTGATTGATCTAAACTCGGATCTGGCCATGTCACTCTCCCGCTTACAAACCCCTTTGCCTGTGGGATGGAGTCTTAAATTCTTGACACGACCTATAAGGCCTCAGCGACTCTGGCCCCATTCACTCTCCAGCATCAGCCGAATCCCTTCTTGTCTCAAACACCATGATTCAGTAACGCCCTGTTGTCCTCACACCGTTTTCTACCCCCACACTTCTCTCGTCCAGTAACGCCCACCCCCAACTGACCGGCATCCTTCCCAACAGCTTGTCCCCCGTTTTCCCCCCAAAACACCCTTGCCTTTCCCCTGTATGCCTCGGGTGCCCCGTGCGTACCTCTTCGCATCTGCCCTCTGGTTTGAAATTATCTGTTTATGGGCCTACCTCCCAACATTAAACGAAATTCAAAAACAAGGATTGAATACTTGGTATTGGTCTCTGCCCCTCCCCCAGCTCCCAGTGCTGAGCGCATTTCCTGACACACAGTAGGTAGTCAGACCATAATTCTTGAACTGATTACCACAGTAGGGCAATGAGACAGGAATTACAAATGAAGAAGTTCAGATGCAGCAAGTTACACACTGGTAGAGGGAGGAGGGGCGGTAATTTTAAATCAACTCTAAGGCCTCTGCTCTTTGAAACACAACATGGGGGTTGCCAGGGTGGCTCAGTCGGTTGAGGGTCTGGCTCTGGATTTCAACTCAGGTCATGATCTCACAGCTCATGAAATCTGTGCTGTCAGCTCAGAGCCTGCTTGGGATTCTCTGTCTCTGTCTTTCTCTGTCTCTGTCTCTCTCCCCCTTAATCAATAAATAAACTTACATTTTTTAACTTAAAAAATATAAAAAGGAAAGAAAGGAAGGAAGGAGGGAGGGAGGGAGGGAGGAGGGGAGGGAAGGAAAAAGGAAGGGAGGACGTAGGGAAGGAGAGAGGAGGGGAGGGAAGGAAGGGAGGGGGAAACATAATCTGGAAAACTCGAGCTAAGCACAGAGACGGAAATGAGAATGCTAGATGGTGCACCGCCTGAGGGCGACGGTGTGCACCAGCAATCTAAGGAGATGAAGGTGGGCAAGATTTGGCTCGGTCAGAAGAATACAGGCGTAAAGTCCTAGCATTGCTAGTTCCTAGTAGAGTCCTAATATTATAAACGCCGGCAGCACCAGGACCCAGCTGCCCACTAGCTAATTCTACACGCTGGGCCCAAGGTCGCTACTGCTCCCACAAATACTCACAGCTTGCTTTGCAACCATTTTCTCTGTCCCCTCTTAGAAATAAGCCCCTTTCTCAGAAACAAGCCTCCAGGAAGTTCCTGGTATAGATCAAGACATGGGATATTCGAAGGATGTTAGAAAATAAATAAATATGGATCTGTGTCAAAAAAAAAAAAGCCACCATGTCCCTCAGCCCCTCTTGGGAGGCACCTGTTGTCAGCCACCCGCCCTCCAGCAGCCATTCCTACAACCTAAAACAGAACACAGCCAACGAAAGGACTCAAGAGAGACACAGACAAGCCAAGGAAAGCCCAGGCCGGGAACCCACACACCAGCAAAAGAGGGGCCGTTCAGTGCAGTGAATGGCCCCATTCCTGCACATATCAAACACAGCTCCCTCTGGAACTCCTGGTCTAGAAGATCTATGGCCTCAGACAAGGAAGGCACAAGGACATAAGGCTGCAATGATATCAGTGAAAGAAAACTAAAAATATCCTCCTGTGTTGACAAAACACGGGAGAAGGCAGCAAGGGTGTGGGTAACAAGGGATAAAGAAAGGGTGCCCTTCTCTGGTAAACCCCACGCCAAACCAAGGGCAAGAGCCAGAAATGACCTCAGGGGCAGAGAATTTGGCAGGTGTCCAGAGCAAAAATGCCCCCAACCCTCTGTCCTCACCCTAACCTCTGGGGGGCCAAGCCCGCCTATCCTCTGCCGTAAAGGATTCTGGGGACAGGGGAGCTCCCTCCCTGCTTGGGGAAGGAAGCTAGGGCAGCCTCAGCTCTAAGACCCTGCTCTCATTTACAAATGAAGACATTCACACACCTGCTCTCCGCTCCTCTGAGGACTGAGATAAAGGCCTTCAGTTTCCAAAGTTTCACAAGAGAAAAGAATTTGTTACTTCTCTTTTCTGCCTTCCCCTTAGCCAACCAAGCCCGGCTCTAGCTCCACTCAGCGGCGACAGACGGCTCATTACCCGCTGGACAGGCCATGTCCTGGAGCCCTGACTCACCTTTCATTGCTCAAGAAGGGGGTGAAGCCTGCCATCCTTGGAATTCCCCTCTGGAGGGGATGTGGGCAGCTCCTGGGCACCACCTCCGTGGAATCTCTCTAATAAATAACAAGAAAAATAAGAATTTAACCAATGCTTTCTCTATGCCAGACATTGCACCTTACACATCTCATCTCATTAAAAGCTCCCCAAAACCTTATGAATAAGTACAACCATTATCCCCATTTTACAAGCCAGAGAACAGAGCGGTTCAATATATTAGTTCAAGGTCACATGGGTAGCCAATGGGGAAGCAGGTACACAGCACAGATCTTTCCTTCCCGACTTGAGAGATCTGCTCTTTCCCACCCGGAAAGTGGAAGGGGCCATCTTCCCTGTCACTGTGCGTTATCTCCTTCTCCCTGTATGGACTGTGATTTTTCCCCTTTGATAGAAGCTCAAATTCTCTGAACTCTCTTGGTTTCCCATTGGTGTGGAAACTTCCTAAGATTAAAAATCATTTTTAATGTTCCTTGGGAAGTGATATCAAGAACATAAATTGAAGGGTTCAGAACACCATGGATGCTTAATAAATAGCATTTACTTGTTATTATTAAAACCATTAATTCTCCATGTATCTGGTAATTTCCTTTCCTCCAGAGCGAGGTTTCAAATCTCAGCACTACTGACACTTGGGGCTGGACATCTCCCTGTGGGGGGCTGTCCGCTGCACTGCAGGATGCATTGAGCACCCCTTGCTTCTACCCACTAGATGCCAGGAGCAATTCCACCACCAACGGCTGGGACAGCCAAAAATGCCTCCAGACATGACCAGATGCCCCTGGGCAGCAAAATCACCCCCAGTTGAGAACTACTGCTCTAGACTAAGCAAATAAAAATGACAGTGCAGGGGCGCCTGGGTGGCTCAGTTGGTTGAGCATCCGACTTTGACTCAGGTCATGATCTCACAGTTTGTGGGTTCAAGCTCCACATCGGGCTCTGTGCTGACAGCTCAGAGCCTAGAGTCTGCTTCGGATTCTGTGTCTCTCTTTCTCTCTGACTGTCCCCTGCTCGCACTGTCTCTCTCTCAATAATAAATAAATGTCAAAAAAAATTTTTTTAATGACAGTACAGGGGCGCCTGGGTGGCTCAGTTGGTTAAGCGATCAACTTTGGCTCAGGTCATGGTCTCATGGTTTTCAAGTTCAAGCCCCATCTCAGGCTCACTGCTGTCAGCACAGAGCTGGCTTCAGGTCCCCTGTCTCCCTCTCTCTCTGCCCCTCTCTCACTCATTGTCTCCCTTTCTCTCTCTCTCTCAAAAAACAAAAAAACACTTAAAAAATTTTTTTACATGATAATACTTATTCCCTCAAAGTAAAACAGCAAGAAAGCTTATTTCTACCTGCAATGAAACAGCGTCCTTAATGACCTTAGTTAATGAATATGAGAACTCCTGAGAATTGCTTATAAAATAAAAGCCCCGAGCACCAATTTCAGAAGATCAAGGTAAGGTTCCTGTTGTGCCTGAAACAAATCCCTTTCTGCTTGTAGACTCTTTCATGGTGGGTATAGTATGCTGGAGGGAATCCACAACCAAAAAAAGGGTGGGGGGCCTGGGTTCAAATCCCTGCTCAGAGACCCCAAACACAAATATTTTTATATCTCAGCTTCTTTACATAGAAGCTTCTATAACATCAAGCTAAAGTCTCTCTGCTCAGGACTGTGATGACAATTAAATACAACAGCTAGAAAGCAACTTTCACATAAAGTTTTGCTTAAGAGGGCTCAAAAATAGTCACTTCTTTCTCTGTTCCCACTGGTCACCAGGCTCTTGAGAGCCTGATGTCTGATTTGTCTTCTCTGCAGCATCTAGCAGAGCAGGTCTCAGCTCTGGCAAGAACTACAGAGCTTTCGAAATGTAGATGTCTGGCCCTACTGTGCACCAACTAGATTATAATCTCTGGCTTGAGAATATATATTGTGAGGATCCAAAAATGTACTCTTAGAAAAGGTAATATGTGTCACCTTATACATAATTGTGTTGATGCAAAAAAAAAAAAATAGTGATAATCTTTATATACATTCTTAAAATATGGTATATTAATCGTTAATAACCAATACATTATAAATAATGTAAATAAATCAGTATGTCTCCAAATGGCATCTATTGTATTCTCAGTATCCACAAGTTTCATTAGAATTTTTAGATTTTATGTTTCAGTTTCAATGATCACTTAAAAATAGCCTTTACTCGTATTATTTTAAAAATCTTTGAAGTGATAATTCTCAATTGAAAGATGTTCATTGGGGCACCCGGGTGGTTCAGTTGGTTGAGCGTTTGACTTCATCTCAGGTCATGATCTCACGGTTCATGGGTTTAGGTCATGATTTCATGGTTTGTGGGTTCCAGCCCTGCATTGGGTTCTGTGCTGACAGCTCAGAGCCTGGAGCCTAGAGCCTGGTTCAGATTCTGTGTCTCCCTCTCTCTGCCCCTCCCCTGCTTGTGCTCTGTCTCCCTCTTATCTCTCAAAAATAATAAACATTAAAAGAAAAAAAAGAAAGAAAGATATTCATTTCTTTTTTTTTTTGGTTTATTTTGAGAGAGAAACAGAGAGACCGGGGGGGGGGGGGGGGGGCAGAAAGAGAGAAGGAGACAGAGGTCGGAAGCAGACCCTGTGCTGCAAGCGGGACTCCAACCAATGAACACGAGATCGTGACCTGAGCCGAAACTAAGAGTCAGACACTCAACCAAGTGCGCCACCCAGGTGCCCCAAGACTTTAATTTCTTACGTTAGAGCTTCTCAAAGTTTCAGGAAACAGCTACGGAGAACTCTGAAATTAATGTATCAACAAATTACATAAGTCACAAAATTGCATTTGTACACAAGGCTGGAAATAGAGCCTTTTATCAGGAGAGTCATTTGTTTTGTTTTTAGAAGAATGAGATACCGTGGTATACAGTTATGATATTTAAATGCTAGTACTTTGGGGCACTTGGGTGGCTCAGTCGGTTAAGCGTCTGACTTTGGCTCACGGTTTGTGAGTTTGAGCCGCACGATGGGATCTGTGCTGACATGATTCTGCATTTCTCTCTCTTACCCACCCCCTCCTGCTTCTTCCCCGCTCACTCACTGTCTCTCTCTCTCAAAATAATAAATAAACATTAAAAAGATATTTAAAAATAAATAAATAAGTGCTAGTACATAATATCAAATCAATCCCAGAAGAAAAACATAATCACAGTTCATGACTACCGGCAGAAGGCAGTGACATCTAAGGCGACTGAATGTATTAAAGGTGTTCTGGGACTCAGCTAAAAGAATGACCTTGAAAAGCGGAAGTCACGCGCTGGATTCAGGGCTGTGTGTCAGCGGCCTTGCCCTATGCTGCACCAGCACATCAGAACCCCCACGGAGGCGGGTCCCTGTCTCCTTCTCCCCGTGCCTACCACGGGGCCACATCTGCAGAGACACCCGGCAAACATTTCTGACATAATGAACCCCACCCTCCTCTTACTATCTTGTTCTTTCTACCCTTATTTTCTCTATAGGCCCCATTCCTTACTTATTAGACTTTGTATTTCTGTAAGTTCCCCTAAAGCCTACACGAACAAAGCAGGATATTGAGAATCAATGCACTCGTAAAGGGCTGGATGGAAGAGGGTGCCCCTCAGTGGCCTGTGTCCTTGACGCTGCCCGGAGAGCTGTCTCTACCACATTCCGTCAATCACCACCCTGGCCCACCCCACCATCCTCGGGAGATGGGTTCATGCCCCGCTGATGAAACTGTCCTGTATGGTTTCACTATTGAACTGTCCAGTTAGACAGTCAGGACAGGGCATTTGAATGTCTTGGTAAAATGCTGTCCCCTCTAAAGATGTGTGGAAGCTCAGAGGAACTAAGGACGGCCATTTGTGTCCGGGGTAACTGACCCGGAGCCCTGCAGGGCACTTCCTCCCGGGCAGACAGCCTGGTCTCTCCAGGGAGGACCTCCGGCGACCTGGCCAGGGAAAGCGGGCATCCAAACCTGCCTCCTCCCACTGCTGGGACGCCCTTTCTACTTCCTCTTCTGTTTGGGAACTGGGAGGCACTGAGTCCTGACTTCTCTTCTTGTCTCATTTCACTTCCTCACCCACCAACCCACTTTGACCTGACACCAAGTGCCCTCCATGCTTCTTTTTCTGCCTAAAAGTGAATGAAACCAACTTGATTTGGGGGTGACCACATATCCTAATGTTAAAAGGAGGAGTTTAAAAGATGCAGCTTCCCTATGAGCACTCAGTAATGCAGAGAATCGCGGAGTCACTATCTTGCGTACCTGAAACTAATATAACACTGCATGTTCATTACACTTCAGTACAAGGAAGGAAAAAGAAAATACGTCCTGGCAACATTTAAAAGTTAACAGTAAACTGACATACCCATTGTGGGAAACAATATGGAGGAAAAAACATTAACAACACAGCTCCCATATGACCCAGCAATCCCACTTCCGGGTATATAACCAAAGAAATAAAATCATTTCTCTAGGAGATATCTGCACTCCCGTGTTCATTATTCCTAGTCAGCAAGACATGGAAACAACAAAAGTGTCTGTTGACAGATGAACGGATAAAGAAATTGCAAAATATCTACATATATGTGAGTATATGAATTATACATATAGACATAGACACAAACAATGCAATACAGTTCAGGCTTTACAAAGGAAGGAAATCCTGCCACCTGTGAGATGAGTAAAACTGGAGGACCTCATGCTAAATGAAATAAGCCGCCCACAGAAAAACAAATACTGCGTGATCTCACTTATATGGGGAATCTCAAAATAAAGGTTGAACTAATAGTAGCAGAGATTAGAATGGTGTTTCCCAGGGTCTTACGGATAAAGGAAGATGGCAGTCAAAGGGTATAAATGTTCAGCTATGAGTAAGTTCTGGAAACCTAATGTAGAGAATAAAGAAAAAAAAAAGATTCAATCTCTCACTTACTGAGAGAGAGGCCTTTGAACACCTCCTGAGACAACTTTCCAGTTCCTACTAAAATGCCAACAATCCCTGCTTCTCGCCACAACCCCAGAAGGCGTTTCTGGATGTTACTATACGAAGTAAATTGTGATAGATCCCCAGTGTCCAGACTCCGGACTTCAGGGACTTTGACAAGGTACCAATTGTTCACTTTTCCAAATAAAGACATTAAAGGGAAAAAAAAAACAGATGAAAGAGGAGGCTCTCCTACCTACACTCTGCAGTGACCAGAATTCAACAACAGAAAGGACATTTTAATGAGAAAATATCAAAAAGCTGTAATGTTCCAATAAAAGGCAAGCCCTTAAATTAAATAAATTTTTACATTCTCTTTCAAAAATCTCATCATTTTGCTCTCATCCCTTTTATTCCACGAAGACAAACTGCTGGCAGCCTGGAGTCTGACCACAACCGACCGTAAGGCAGGAGTTATTTTCCCCTAAAGCCGTGTGACCGTGAGCAGCTGCCTCAATGCCCAGCAACCCCAGTCGACTGACCAAAGATGCGAATGACGCAATGTGGGTGGAGCACTGTGCCAACCCGTTATGCTCCTGACACATAATTTAGGCTTAGATGAAGCCACAGACATGACTGACCAAAGGTCCCGAGCAAAGATAACAATTAATTACCAGAGTAGTACATTTCTCTCCAAGTTCTATAAAATGCAAAGGGACTAGCAAGTGTCCCAGATACACCACAAACTATACACAATTATTAAAATAAAGTTAATATTAAATTAAAATTTTTAAATTAAAATTATATAGTATATCGAATTGTTATGGTGTATTAAATATTAAAATTAAAAGATACTAGACCTTGACTTTGGCCCATCTGAATCTCAAAGGCTAAGTGGGAAGAGGCACGTATTAATACAGTGGTAAATCTGTGCAGTGGAGAAAACACCTGGCTAGATGAAAGGAGGTGGGCGATATGGTCCAAGCCCTGACACTGCCAGTAAGTATGGCTGATAGCACTAGGCAAGTTTTATCTTTCTGTGTACAGTTTTCTCAGACGTGAATGAGGAAGTTGGATTAAAATGGTCTCTTAGGGCCTGATCAGCTTGAAAATTCTTAATGTCACATACAATACTGTGTTCTCTAAGAATCTGTAAGCCTCGGGGAATGAGAAGGACGAGGTGTGGCTTCCAAACAGCCGGCCACTAGACCACCCTCAAAGTTATAAGGATCCACACCGTGGGATGCTCAAAAGCACAACACCCACTACCCTGATCCAAAAACCCAAAAGGTACAACCCAATTAGGCCCTAATTCAACATGTTGATGTAAACATTCGTTGTTGGCAAACGAATGAGAGCATTATAAACATTCCCCAGGCCCCTCCCTCTCCCTGGTGGCCCTTCCTCTCAAATAGGCACCCTGCCTTCCATCGGTGGCTAAGAACTACCATGCACTGAAGGCAGACTATGGCGGGCATGTTCCCTGCATTCTCTCTTACACCTTGACATGATCCTGCAAGGTTTGTATTATTGACTCCCTAACATAAAGAATTGACTTTCAGAACGGGATAAGTACAGTCCAAGGTTACAACGTGAGGGGCACGATTCAGAGGCCTCCGTGACTCTAAGCCTATGTTCTATTCTCCTTGGTGGGAACAGTGCATCCCTCACACCTCTGACACACCCAGGAGACTCGATCCAAAACCAGCCAAGGTGCTCAGGCTGATGATGCCTGCATCCACCCGTGGTTGCTCCTGGGGAATTTCGGGGAACCTCTCTTCAGACTCTTACCTTCGGAAGACTGGCTTCTCTCTGTTCTCTGAAAGCTCTCCTTTCTAGGGAGACCAAAGACGTATAGAAGTGCCCACCACTTTCCACAGCACGAAGCCTCAGCACATACGCTCTAGGCCCACTGGAAACTTTGGGGTACCCAACAACGGTCGCAGAACACAGCTTTTCCGACCTAAACAACTAGTTGGACATTCCGTTCCAATCTGGTTTACTCAGATCAGCTTCTAATCCCCGGCTACGAAAGGTGAGCTCCGGGGATCAGCAACGTCTCAGCATCACCTGGAAGCCTGTTATAAATGAAGAGTCTCAGGCCCCACGCCAAACCTGCTGAATCAGACACTGCATGTTAGCAAGATGTTCCGTGTGATCCGAGTGCACATTCAAGATCAAAAAGCACTGTTCTAGAATCACCTATGGAGCTTTTTAAAAGGTATGAATTTCTAGGAACTAGAATCCAGAATTACCAAGAAAGGGGTGAAATATGAATAGTGGGAAGTCCAAATCCATGTATTTTTTTTAAACACGTTTTCTTGTGGTCTATCCTCAAGAAAACTCAAGTCCTTTCCGGAAGGAATCAAAGATCACCTTCGTTTTGTCAACAGCTGCCCCTGTAGCCCACAGCTCCCTCCTCCCTAGAGGCGGCGCTGATGACTTCCCACGGGCCCTCTCTTGGGCTGAGCTCCACAATGCAGTAAATGAATGGAACAATTCTGCTTATCAGTTTCCCCCTCCGCCCCAGTCTTCTGCCCCCAATTCATAGGGAGATTTAGCCTAGTTTCTCCATATTTTCAGCAAAACTCCTATATTTTCTTTTCTCCTGAACCAACGCCTTAATCTGGCAGGTAGGTAGGTAGGTAGATAGGCAGACAGGGAGGAGGGAGGGAGGAAGGAAGGAAGTTGAAAGGAAGAAAGAAAAAGAGGGAAGAATGGAGAGAACAAATCAACATGTGTTATACCCCTACTGTATACCAGACCCACCCCATCCATCCCCCAAAACAGTTTACATGTATTTCACATTTAACATACATTAAAATATGTAAGATTTGTATTAATGCCCCAATTTTCAGAAATGGAAATTAAAGATCAGATAGGTTAAAACTCTCCCAAAGCCAGGTTCCTAAACAGGATCTGATATTAAAGTTGCGTTGCATTCTTTCTACTACCCCTAACTTGGTTACACATCATATTATATAAATAAATATTTTCACTGAAATGTAGCTCACATAAAATTCAATTCAGTGGTTTTTAGTATATTCACACGATGATGAAACTATCACAACTATCCAGAGTACTTATAACACCCCAAGAGACCCCAAACCAATTAGCAGTCACTTCTCATTCTCCCTGTCCTTCTCCAATACCCCTCCCACCATCCACCCCCACGCTGTCCCCAGAAAATACTTGGTCTCTATCAGTTTGGCTATCCTGCATATTTCATGTAAGTGCTATCATTATGATATGTGGTCTTTTCCATCTAGCTTCTTTCTTTCACTTTGCTTCATGTTTTCACGGCTCCTCCATGCTGTAGCATCTATCAGTACTTCATTCCCTTTTATAGTTGAATAAAATTCCGTTGTTGGATATACCACATTTTTATATCCATTCAAGAGTTAATGGACACTTGGGTTGTTTCCCACCTTTTGGTTTTGGGAATAATGCTCCTATGAACACTCATGTCCAAGTTCTCTTGAGAACATAACTAGGCCTGGAGTTGTGGTTCATATAATAGTAAGTCCATGTTTAATTGTTTTGAAGACTTGCCAGTTTTCCATATTGGCTACATATCCGCCGGCAATGCAGAGGGTTACAAATTTTCTATATCCTTGCCGACATTTGTTATGCCATATAGCCATCCTGCTGGCTGTGAAGTGGCATCTCTTTGCGGTTGTATTTGCCTTTTCCTAATAATTAATGATGCTGAACATCTTTTAACATACTCTTTAGCTTTGGGGTATATTCTTTGGAGAAAGTACTCATCGCCCATTTTTAAGTTGGGAGACTTTGTCTTTCTATTGTTGAGTTGCAAGTGTTCTTTATATATTCTACATACTAGATTAGTAGATAGATGATTTGCAATATTTTCTCCCATTATTTGGGTTGTCTTTGTACTTTCTTAATAGTCTCCTTTGTAGAATGAAAGCTTTTAGTTTTGATGAGGTCCAATTTATCTATTTTTTCTTTGGTTGCTTATACTTTAGGCATTATATCTATAAAAGTGTTGACTAATCCAAGGCCATAAAAGGTTATGCCTGGGGGGGGTAGTTGTATAGTTTGAATTCTTACATTTAGGTTTTTGATCCACCTTGAGCTAATTTTTTATATGGTATGAGTTAGGGGTTCGATTTCATTCTGTTGCAAGTAGCTATCTAGTTGTTCCAGGACCCATTTGCTGAAAAGACTATTCTTTCCCCCATCAGATTGTCTAGGCACCCTTATCAAAAATCAGTTGATTATAAATGTATGGGTTTATTTCTGGACTCTCAACTCTTTTCCATCAGTTTACATATGTCTACCTTTGCCCCAGTTTAACCTTATCTGGATTACGATAGCTTAAATACTAAGTTTTGAACTTGTAGGTAGTTGAAGTCCAACTTTCTTGTTATTGTTGTTTTTTCAAGATCATTTTGGCTATTCTGGGTCCGGTGTTAAAGTTTTCAGTATATAAGTCTTACATTTCTTTTGTTAAGTTTATTCAGTATTTTTATCGAATATCTTCAAGTTTACTGATACTTTCTCTTGCTAGTTAAAATCTGCTGTTGTGTCCTTCTTCTGAAATTTTCATTTCAGTCAAACCTTTCCACTGCAGAATTTCTATTTGTTTTTTTAAATGATTTTTATGTCTTTATTAATATTCTTTATTTGGTGAGACATTATTCTCATACTTTCATTCTTTCAACATGGCTTCTTTTACTTTTCAAACATATTTATAATACTTGAGATGACATCTTTGTCTACTAAGTCTAATGTCTAGGCTTCCTCAAGGATAGTTTCTATTGGTTGGGAAGTTTTTTCCTGTGTACTGACCATACTTTCCCGTTACTTTGTATGTCTTGTAATATTTTGTTGAAAAGATTAACTGGACATTTAAAAAACACAATGTGGTCAATTCTGGATATGTGATACCCCTCCCTCCCAGGGTTTGTTGTAGTTTCTATTGGTTATTACTGTTTGTTGGTTCTGCTACTGTTGTCTGTTTAGTGACCTTTATAAATTAATTCTGTGAGGTCTATCTTCCTTTTATTATTTTTTTTCTTTTAGAGAGAGAGAGAGAGAGAGCAAGCAAGCAAGTAGGGGAGAGAGGCAGAGGGAAAGAGAGAGAAAATCCCAAGGAAGCTCCATAATCAGCAGAGTGGGGCTCAGCCCCTGCAGAGCCTGATGCAGGGCGTGTCCTGGGATCATGACCTGAGCCAAAATCGAGAGTCAAATGCTCAACCTATTGAGCCACCCAGGTGCCCTCTCTGTCTTCTTTATCATGTGTGGCCACTGAAGTCTCTGCTCAGTTCACTTGGTGGTCAGCTAATGAAACCTTAGAATTCTGATTTACAGGCAATTTCCAGATAGGTCACATAGTGACAATTCTCTGGAAATGAGACTTTTGGAGAGCTCCGAATCCATTCTGTCCTTTTCCACTGGCTGCTAGTTTGCTGGTATTCATGGCTCCCATAATGTCAAGTCTGTTCTATTTTTTTTAATGTTTATTTATCTGAGAGAGACAGGCAGACAGAGAGACAGACAGACAGACAGAAACAGAGAGAGACAGAGCATGAGTGGGGAAAGGGCAGAGCAAGAGGGGGACACAGAATCCAAAGTAGGCTTCAGGCTCTGAGCTGTCAGCACAGAGTCCGACCCAGGGCTCAAACTCATAAACTGTGAGATACGATTCAAGCTGGATGCTCAACCAACTGAGCCACCCCGGTGCCCCAAAGCCGTTGGTTTCTAAGGCTGCTGCAGAAGTGTGGAGAGAGGGATGGGGATGGGCAAGCTAAAATGCCACAATGCTCACTGTGCTCAGTGAGATTCAGCCAATTTTCTTAAACAAATGCTCCTCAGATATCTGCAAGACTTTGGTCAATCTCCTGACTTCTGAAAAAATTGATTTTAACCATTTTTGCCGGTGTTCGCATTGCTTTGCTGGACGAATAGATTTTTCAAAGGTCCTTCCTCTCCCATTCTGTGAGTGCTTCTCTTGAGGAAACATTTATAAATATCACCTTGATTCAATTCTACACTTTTTGGTTTCCTTTCTACTCACATAGTACTCTTTCAGTGGGAAAATCATAAAAATCAGAGGAGATATGTAAGGAAACATATTTTCTGATTGTTTAGTAGTTCCCTTGTGCTCTGGTGCCATGGAGGAACGTGGACCAAAGCTATTTTCTTTTCAGAAAATAAATATAAGTCCAAAAGCACAGTCTTCCTAATTCTATGCCAGTCACAAAAGGAACTGGGATTGGAGACATGTTTGATCATGGAGAGCTAGAAAAGCATCTGTAACATTCCAAGAAGAGAGAGATTTTTCGTCTGGATTCCCCGCAGGAGGAGAGTGGGGCTTCCAACGCACCAGGTATATGGTGATGACCCCACTCTGGATTTCATGTGGCCAGCGCCCAGCCTGTTCTCAACGGCTTGCTTCAAGTAGCAGATGTCGAGATGAACCAGATGCAGAACAGAACCACGATCGGCACCCTCCCCTTCTTGAGCAAAACGGGAATTGGTAAAGGGTCATGCTGACGAAAACCGGGAGATTCATTCCTGGTGAGATCCTGGGCTGAATTCCAGACGCCGGTTCGTTTCAGGGAGGAGTGGGAAGGAGATTTGCATACATGACCTCACGCAGAAGCTCCAGCCCCGGAGCATATAAACAGGTGAGTCGTAGGTATTACCAGCACCGGCCCAGCCGTTTCCCCACCAGTCAAGACCATGGCAGTCCTGGGCTCCGCGCTGCTGCCACTTGGGCTGTTTCTAGGCTTCGGACTGCTGTGTTCTTCTGCCCGCTCTGCAGACGACATTGACAAATGCATGCACTTCAGTGAGGTCGCCACCACGGGCCCAGGCATCACGGCCGATTCCGATGTCTATGACAGCAACAGAAAGTACACAGGTGAGGAGGGGCCGCTCTCTCTGCTGTCCTTTGTCTTCTACAGGGAGTCTACCGAACTTCAGAGCACAGCCCTCCATTCCTGCTCTCAGTCACACAGAACATGTGTCTTTGACCCAGATGGGAAATGGAGGCAGAAGCAGAAAGAAAGAGAACATGTGACAGAGTTAGGTGGGTGGGGCTGTTTCCGCCTTTTCTCTGAGCAAACCTGAGCCGGGGGCCATGAGGTCCCAGCACCGGGTTAACTGAGCCCCGGCGGCAAATTCTCCGACTTAAAGAAAATGGGCATTTGTGTTGCTTTCGGGGGTGGCATCTGCATCTCAGTCTGAAGCGTGTTCCCGTGCATTAGATAAAACGAGGCCCCCGTGGGTGATGGCGCGTTGCATGCCGGGAGGCGCTGTTCTCCTCCAGTCCGTGGGAGGAAGCCCTAGCGAGCTGGGCAGGGAAAGTGTCTCTCCCACCTCGGTCATGAGCAGCCTGAGGCCGGGAGGAGTGAGGCCACGGCTCAGGGTTTCACTGCCAGAAGGCGGCAGAACCGGCTCCTGAGTCTTGGTTTTCCCATCTCAGTCCCATGCTTCTCTTCGAGGTGCCTGGGATATTCTCCCAATGCTCCAGGCAGGTGCTTTCTAATTACGTTCATAACAGCAACATTGACTACGGTGGTTTACGTGTATTCGTGCGTTTAGTCCTGGAAACAACCTGGGAGGCAGATACATACCACAGTCATTCCCATTTCTTAGATGAGAAAACAGAGGCAGAGGCGATAGTCACTTGCTCGGGTGACAGAGCTACTTAGAGGGTGGCGCTGGGATAGGCACTCGAGCAGCCTCGCTTCAGCCCGCCGGCCCCTAACCACTGCACCACATGCCCCTCACTAGTGGTACTGAGCGCTGAGACCACTAACTACGTGCTGAGTGCCATTCCGAGGGTAAATGGTATTGGCTTCCCAGATGAGAACTGCGGCACAGAAGAGTTAAAGTTTTAGCCGAGGACACGGGAGGGAGCATTGCTAATATCTGAGCCCAAGTTAACAGCCGAGATCTGTCCGGCTCCGTTCGGCCAGGCGGTCCAGCTTCAGAGCCTGCTGTCTCATTACTCTGCTGTCCCACAACTCAACCTCGACTCTGCAGGCAGCCCCAGGGTGGCACCACACCCATGAACCCGAGTCCAGACTTCGGCAGGAGCACGACCGTGGTCCGCCTTCCCACACTCATCCCGCCTTGTCCTTTCTCTTTTTCTTCATGGGGACTGTCACTAAGGCCTCGGTTATGACTCAGGTCACTGTACCCCACTCCTTCCGGCAGCGGATCCTATCTTACCCAGCCAGGGAGGACAATCTTATAATTCAAGACGAGCACAGGAAGGCCTACGAATGACCTTATCTAAGGGGAAGGACTTGGGGTGGGGGTGGGGGGTCAGAGGGACAGCCACACAAGAGATCACAGAGCCCGGACTTAAGATAACATATCACAAGGTGAGGGATTCTGCTGCTGAAATGGAAGAAAAAGAAATCCATCTTGTGAAGATGCTGGGGGAGAGGCATGTGGCATGGGGCCTCTGAAAGCAGGGAGATGGGAAAGCAGAGTCAGGAGAGGTTCCCGAGACCCCTTGCAAGGGGATCTGCTGTGTGAGAGGGAAAGCAGGCATTACAGTGGTGCTGGGTAGAGAGAGCAGGGAGGGTGCGGAAGGGGGAGAGGAGCTTCAGTTCACTGAACGCCTATTATGTGCCGGGGATTTCTCCAAGGTTCATCTGACTTCGGCTCAGAACAGCAATGTGATAAAAGCTCTGCGATAAACTGAGTCACTATGCGGATGATTTAAGTTGAGAGTCAAAATCCTCTGCTCACAGAAACGTCACGTGCCAGACTCTACACTTAGGATTACGAACAGGCTCCGAGACTTCCCTGTAAGGGTGTCCTTGCTGGGCTCCACTGGGACTCGGACTTTCCGGGAGATTGGGCAAATACCCACAAAGGCCAATGGCTTCTCCTTATTTTCATTTTGGATTTTTTTTTATAATTTCAGGGTTTGTGTCAACATTGGCAGGTCCTATATAGACGACCTGGCATGTTCTGTGGCACAACAGTAGCTCTGCGGTATCTTAGGAGAGGTTCCCCACGTCTGTCTTGGTATCAGGGAGAGAACCCTGTGATGCAATGACATTTATATTAAGATCGTGCCGTGTGAGCATCGGCCTCCGTTCCTCCCTTCAGTGGGCAAGAGGGATGGAACTTGCCTGCGTTTTTCCTGACTCTTCTTCGTCAGGGCACTGTACAACACTGGTGTATGACTTTTTAAATCAATCAGTGAGTAGTTATTTGGTGCCTTCCGGTGCCCAGTGCTGGGCCGGCCAGATACTGACATGGATGGAACCACAGTATACAGGACAAGCCAGGATGGAGTTAAGGACTCAGCTCCACAGACATAAACTTACATGTTTCAGGAGGGAGAGGGAAAGAGGGCTGAAGAGGCCTGGAGGTGGGACATAGGCAGGGTCCCAGAGGGTAAGCAGGGATGGAATGTGATCAGAAGGCAGGCTCCCAGACAGGCGGTCAGGCATGAACAAAGGCCGGGGGCAGGTGCGTTTGCGGAGCCAGAAGAAGGCCGGCTGCCCCAAGGGCAGGAGGGCATGAAGCATGGTGAGCCAGGTTAGGAGGGTCCTGAGAGCCAGTGTTGGGTCCTATAGCAAGAGAAGTGAAAATATAAAAGCAGAAATGTTTAGATCCTCTAGAAAGATGGGCACGGGGATGCTTTTGGAGCGTACTGTATACAGAAGGAAGTGTGTGTGGAATCTGATCTGGCTGTGGCCTGAAGAGAGAAGGTGGAGGCCAGAAACCCAGAGGACAGATGCCTGGGAGGGAAGAAAGGAGACAGGAAGTCAGAGGGAGGGAGGGAGGGAGGGAGAGAGAGAGAGTGAGAGAGAGAGCAGAAGCAAGGGCAGAGGCGAGAGCACGCCCCCAGGAGAGCAGACAGACTTCGTGAACCCCACTGGACCGCCCTCCATCCTGCGCGCGTCTGCAACAGCGGTCAGGTTCTCACCCGGCAAGTCGGGGCCCGTGGGGTTTGGCTCAGCCCCCCTTGACTAGCAAAAACAAACAGTACAGAAATGTTTTGTGCTTAAAAAAAAATAAATAACAATCGCCATTCATCCAACACCCATCACTTGTAAAAGTCTTAACACTCTTCCCTGTGCTCCTCCCAGCAACCGTGTAAGATAAGGTCTCATGGCCTCCACGTAATGAGGGACAATGTCATTACCCCCAGACGCAGGACCAGGCCTGGTACAAAGTGGGCATCAAGAAGTAATTGCAGAGTGAGCAACGAATTAGGAAACCGAGGGTGAGAAATGGATTGACTTGCTCCTAATTGTGAGCGCTACGAATCCTATATAGGATGTCTGATCCTACTGTGATATGGCCTTGATTTTGTACGCTTGGTAGGGAGAAGTCATTGAAGGAATGTGAGTGGCTGACAGGAACCTGGAGAATAACCTGGCATTGAGAAATTCTTTCAGAAGAGATCTTATTATTTTTTTTTTAATGTTAATATATTTTTTTGAGAGAGAGAGAAAGAGAGAGCTAGCTGGGGAGGGGTAGAAAGAAGGAGAGAGAAAATCCCAAACAGGCTCCGTGCTGCCAGCACAGAGCCCAGGTCTGGGCTCAATCTCACAAATGTGAGATCGTGACCTGAGCTGAAGTCAATAGTGGGGCACTTAACCAACTGAGCCACTCAGGCACTCCTCAGAAGGGGTCTTCTAAGGGAGCAAATGGACAGACTGAAACGTTCTCTTGGAATTCCCCCCCCACCCATCGGAATGCTGGAATCTGGCCTGTGAGTGCACCCCAGGATAGATCAACAGGGAAGACTCACCTGACTGAAGACGGTCAGGAAACCCTAAGGTGACCTGACAGGTACTGGGGCTCAGAGACCCCAACCCTTCCCTCACACTTGACAGCTGAGACCAAGAGCATCCGCATTTCTGGGACCAGGGAACGGGCTCTGCTTGACTTGTCACTAATAGCCTTTCATTTCATGACAGATTTCCCAAGGGGCCCGCTTGACCCTTTCTTGTGTATCAACCACATCTCCCCCCCCCTCCCCCTGACAGAAGGGGAGGAGAAGCTCTCCCCTCCGTCTGGCTGATGGAAACCGGCTCCAGGGGTTCCAAGCCAGCCGGGAGCTCACCCCTGTTACACAGCAAAGCCAGGGCTAGGGCACTGGTCTTTTACCTTTTACTGTGGAAAATTCGGAAAACACAAAAACGCACTAGGAAGACAATAAAAATAGTCTATCAACCTGCTACCAAGAAGTTACTACAGTTAATATCTTAAATTTCCTTCCAGACTTTTTTCATCAACTTCCTCTAAAACGGGGCCATGTTATACGCACACACTGTTTGTAGTTCTCTCGTTGCACACTAAGTTTTGATTTCACGACCTTCATCCCTGTCGCGCTGCACAGGTGGCTGACTGTTCCCCTATCATTTCCCCGTAGTGTGGGTTCCCGTGAATGCCAACATCAGCTCTGTGGTCCTGCGGGCCGTGGATGGGAACAACAGCTCCCTAGGCCTCTGGGAGAAGGCGGACCAGCTCTGCACCAGCAGCGCCCTGTACCGCCTGCGGAACCCGAATAACAAGCTCTTCACGGCCAGCTGGGTGTCTCCTAACGCCACGAACATAACCACAGTCGAGCTACAGTAAGAACCCGTCTCCATGGGATGTGTTCTGGGCTTTGATGGGCTTTTCGCAGACGGGGTTTATGCTGTTTTTATGCTGACCGTAGACAGCTCAAAACGCACCCCAGACACGATGTGGAGAATTGAGTAGTTGTGCTCATTCTCCGCTTCAGCATTCTCTGTCCCACTTTTTACCTACAGTTCATGTGCACACGCACCCCCCACCCCCAGGCAGGCTCAACATAGAAAGATCTGGTGTTGAAGAAAACCAGAGCTGGACGGGGGTTAAAGCAAACCAAGCTAACAAATGAAAACCAAATTTATTCAGGACTGTTGCAACAGGAGAAGAACCTAAGACAGAACCAGGCTCAATTCTGAATTCCATGTGGGCAAGTGGGAATTTATCGCCAGGAGCAGGGTGGGGGTCATGAAGAAGAAACAACAAGGACTGTAAGGGAGATTCTGGCTAAACTGACCTAACAGGATTCCTGCAGAAGGCAGGCCAGGGTGAGCCATGTTACCTGGGGGGGTAGGGGAGGAAGAACCAGGTATTGGGGGTGAAGGGTGAGAGGTAATTACCCAACCAACTTAGCAGGGTTCTTCTTGCTAAAATGAGATTTTACAAGGAAGTGCACAGATAGGCTTGGGAGAAGGTTCTGGAGCCTGACTAAAGTTTGGTTAAGCAAAGAATCTTTATCACTGGGCATACTGTTTGCTTCAAATTCCAGAGAATCATTTGTTTAAAACATAGATTCAAAAAAAAAAACATAGACTCATTTTGGAAACGGCAAGGGTGATGATCGTGTAGTAACATGCTTCCTGGTGTCACACAGGGCAGACACACTCAGATTCTGAGGGGAGGCCACCTGGGGGCCCACATTCCACTTTAACAAAACGACCTTCCTCTAAGCGGGGGATGTTACCTGGGTTACTTTAGGAGCCCATGTTGAGAGGCCCTCACACTTCTTTTTTTCAATTTTTAATGTTTTATTTATTTTTTTAATGTTTTATTTACTTTTGAGACAGAGAGAGACAGAACATGAGAGGGGGAGGGGCAGAGAGAGAGGGAGGCACAAAATCGGAAGCCGGCTCCAGGCTCTGAGCTAGCTGTCAGCACAGAGCCCGACGCGGGGCTCGAACCCACGAATGTGAGATCATGACCTGAGCCGAAGTCGGAGGCTTAACCGACTGAGCCCCCCAGGCGCCCGAGAGGCCCTCACACTTTCACACTGCCACTCTGTACCGAAAGGGCAGGTCTGGCCATGAAGCCACGTCCCCCGTGAGTAGTCACCAAGTCTCTGCGGACACCGGTGGTGATGATGCCGACGAGCCGTCCCGCCTTCTTCGGCCGTGCCCAGGGCCTGATGGGACCTGTTGGCTCTGGAGAGGCCGTTTTGCCCAGGGTGACTTCTGAGGGTGGAAACGCGAGGGAGCTGCTCCATCCCAGCCTCCCGACGCCAGCGGTCTCTCAGCAGCCAGCCGAAGCTAGTCAGGGCACTGACTCTGCTCACACGTCACCTCATTAAAGCCTCCACACTCCACAGGGACCACCTGCCTTAGGCCCAGCACGTCCCCACCGACAGTGTGGTCTCTGGACCCCTTCCTCGGTCCACGAGGCTGACAAGGGGAGGGGACCAGCAAACATGGTGAAGGTTCAGACAGCAGGGAGCTCCACCCAGCTAGGTGGGCGCACGGGGGCGTGAAGAGGCCCCTGCCCATAGGGCTCCACAATGAGTTCCAGGAGGCAAGGCCTCTACAGAAGTCATCACGGAGGGTGAACATCACTTCCTCCGGAAAGCGTTCCCTAACCCCCCAGGGCAAGTTCCAACTCTCCCCCCTTCACCCCTACCAGGTCCACAGCTTCGTCACAACACACAGCACAACTGGGATCCATTAACTCATCTGCTGATTGTTTAAAAAATCTTTTTAATGTTTATTTACTTTTGAGAGAGAGAGAGTGGGGGAGGGGGCAGAGAGGGAGTTGGGGAGGCGAAGAGAGGGAGACACAGAATCCAAAGCAGCTCCTGGCTCCAAGCTGTCAGCACAGGGCCTGGTGCGGGGCTTGAACCCACAGGCTGTGAGATCATGATCTGAGCCAAAGTCAGACGCTTAACCACGTGAGCCACCCAGGTGTTCCTGATTGTTTGGTTTAAAGACCATCTGTCTGGGGGCACCTGGATGGTTCAGTCGGTTGAGCCTCCAACTTCAGCTCAGGTCATGATCTCACAGCTCGTTGGGTTCGAGCCCCACATCAGGCTCTGTGCTGCCAGCTCAGAGCCTGGAGCCTGCTTCAGATTCTGTGTCTCCCTCTCTCTCTCTCTGCTCGCCCCCATTCATGCTTTGTCTCTCAAAAATAAATAAAATTAAAAAAAAAAAAAAGACCGTCTGTCTGAAGCGACTCTAAGTGCTGCAAGGGTAAGAATCACGCCTGGCTCATCTGTCACTGTCCCCTCAGCACCAAGCATGGTGACCAGCATGTGGTGCACACTCATTAACTGTTGAATTTGTGAACCAGAGACTGGGTTGATAGTGAAACCACTGTAACAAGAACGGGTGTCTGGAGGGCTCAGTCAGTTAAGCATCCAATTCTTGGTTTTGGCTCAGGTCATGATCTCACAGTTCGTGGGTTTGAGACCTGTGGAGCCTGCTTGGGATTCTCTCTCTCTCTCTCTCTCTCTCTCTCTCTGCTCCTCCCCCGCTCGCTTTCTCTCTCTCTCTCTCAAAATAAATAAGTTTAAAAAAGACAATAATGTACCACGTCGAACAGGTCATTTAATGGACATTGAGCACCTACTATGCGTCAGGCATTGCTGACAACAGATTCTGTCCCCAAGAAGCTGGCCGTCCTGTGGCAGGAGAGGCAATGCTGTCGAGGAGTACGTCTCTCTAATGGAGCTCTGTCCGGGTTAATGAGGACAGGGAGACATGACTTCACAGGGGTTACTATTGAGTTATGGGCAGGTGGGACCAGAACGGAGATCACAGGCAAGACTGGCTCGGACTAGGAGCAGAGGTGCATACCAGCCTGTGGGGAGTGCAGGGTGCTGAGGTTAGTGGGGTGGGGGGTGGACAAGAACTTGACTGGAGCAAGACCATGGAGGATCTTAGTCAAGACAATATAGATCGGATCAGTATTTAACGATCTGCCGATTATGCTGTAGAGAACACTAAGGTCGGGATCCTCTGGGAGGGCAGAAACGGGAGCAGGTCTCGTGAGCCCCACAGCTGAGGTCCTCACCGTGATCTCTCATTGATTATTTGTCCTCCACAGAGCCTTCACTATCAATTCCTACAACATGGCTACATTTTCTTCTCTGCAACTAGGAAGAAAAGGTAAGTTTCTCTGTGGCCTATTTATACATCTGGCAGTGATTCAGTCAGCCTGGAAAATTACCTTGTGGGTGTCCTAGAAGAGTCTTCTAATCATGCATTATCCACATGTCAGATGAGTCCCCCAACAGCTAAGACCTACAGAAGACGGCTCAACCCCTTATCCGATGCCCTCTGGGAAACAAGCCATTCCCAACTTACCTGCCAACTCCCAGGGGCCTTTACCTCTCAGTCCCCTGTGGCTACAGACTATTGCTTCCTCAGGAGCCATTATGTCCAATACCACAGAGACAGATAGGAAAGTCATCTCCTTCTGTAATTTACACAAAGAACTGCCACTCACACAAAGCCTTCATATGTATAGCAGACTCTAACCGAGGAGCTGAAGAGAAGAGGGGGATATTTGCATGAAGAAGTGTTGATAGTGTAGAAATACTCATACTTTCCTTCATTCTCAGAGTGGCCTCTGGCCACCACCACTACCACCAGAGATTCCCACTGACCTCTCACAGGCTGTCGCCTCCCACTTGAAGCTCCTCGTTCTTCTCCTACCTTCTCTGTCCTCTTCCTTCTCTCCTACCTCCTTCTAGGGAGCTGAAACAAATTTGAGACACTGAGGTCCAAGAAAGATAGGTAACTCGCCCAAAGCCACACAGAAAGCAAATGGCAAAACTAGGACTCATGGTCCACATTTTATACTTTCTTCCACTTTTCTTAGACTTACATCAAAACTAGAGAGACAATACTTTATTCCTGATGAAGCTTTAAAATGCAAAGTTCATCCGAGGACAATAAACATCAGTCTTTCTCAATCTCCAGATAACGGGTCTTCCTTGGGAGCCCCCCAACGCTGAAATACACGCATGCCCATTTTCCTGTTGACTGTACATTGCAAATGTGGTCACAAGAGATATCTATTTTCAACAACAGATTTTAAAGTGATTCTGCCTAAGGAAACTATCACATGAATGCCTACACGGCTTCCTTGGTGGTTCCCCTCGGTGGAAAGACCAGGGTGTTATTTTCTTCTTGAAGGATATTTTCAAGATGAACACTCATGTAAATGCTAAGAAAGAGAGAACGAAAATGTTTGCTTCTAATCAGGATTCCTTAAAGTGGTTGTGTTCAGACCTTGTGGCTCGGTGAGATACTAGAGAAACATCTGCCCTGGAGAAACACTAAATGAGATAAGACAAGGCCTCCTAACTGGAAGGCACCTTCCTGGTGGGGGACAGTGCTTGGGCCTGGGCAAATCATGGGATTTCTTCCTTCTTCTTCCATATAGTCCTCTTTGAGCCATGGACCCTTGGAGGCATCATTACAAAACTCCAGTTTTTCCAGGATCAGCCTACCCCCGGGGCCTGGTTCCCTCTGCTTCTCTGCAAGGCAACCTCAGGGAACCCATGGTCAGATCCCTGCATGTGAGAATGATCAGTGCGTCTGAAACCACAGAGGGAGATTCAGGGGTTTGGACAGGGCCTCTTTGCGCTTGCTTTAGGGCAGGGGTAGCCATCCTCAGGTCTGGATGATATCTAGTTTTGTAAACTTTATGGCAACCTTAGAAATTAGTAAGAAAAAAAATAAAATCACGCCATTCTGGATAATATTTGCACTGACTGATCTAATATAACATTAAGGACATGAAGACTCGAGGCCAGACTACCCACCCAACAACAGATTCAGTAGTTGTATAAATTCCATCCCCCTAAGACCGTGTAGACGTTAAGGGTGGAGAATCCTTACTTGCGTTTTGCTCCTTGACACTCTGCACCCCGTAGCTTTCCTCATCCTCTACATATACTTGGCCACTGAGAAGTGTCTACTGAAGTTCGCTCCAGCGTCCCATCAGACTAGCCTCCTTTCTCTACTGCTCCCCCCACCCTCTCCAGCAAAGAAATTCTGATGCCAGTGTTTGTTTGTTTCCAGAGATGACAACCTCCCAGATATCCACACCCAGGACAACCCCAACCCCAAACCCAATGACAGGACACACCTCCACAACCAGGACAATGTCACGCCCAGGCCCAACGACCAGACACATCTCCACATCCGGGACAACCCCACGCCCGACTCCAAGGACAACCAGCTTGGGCAACAAAACCTTCCTCTGCCCCGTCACCAGTGCCATGCAGATCCTGCTCGTCTTTCTCACCAGTAAACTCCTCTCCTAGAAGGAAGCCAGGAAAATAATTGTTCCTGCCTCCCCTGCATCTCCTACACTGAGTTCCAAGCCAGCACTCTGACGGTGTGCGAATGAAGACTTTACATTCTCAGATGTACAACTCTACTCCACTGCTTCAGACAGGAAAACAGAGACTTCGAGTCCCTTGGTAGAGGGTAGCTAGTTCACTAACTGGTGGACTCGTGGACACGGATGTTCCACTGGATCTCTCAGGACACAAATTAGGGTTTTGGTCGTTGTTTTTTTTTTTTTTGTTAACTCCTTAGACCTGGTCTGGGTGTAACCTGGAATTCTGGCTCTCGGTTTCACATGCTGACAGCCAATTCCATGGCCAATGTAAACTTTTGTTCACAGCCAAATGATTCCTCCACGCCCGAGTCTCTGTGGGAAAAACCTTTCCTCACTTTCAGGATGATCTCAGATTTCTGACCAAACCCACTCAGGTTACACAGAGGTTCTATGCCTCATGTCACTCAACCAGTAGCATGTGAAGGGCTAGAAGACAGGAATGTACCAAGTCTGAGCAACTTAGGATGGGGAATTACTATGGTATAAAAGATATTACTTTTTTTTGTCATGCCAAATAAGCTATATTTCAAACAAGAATAAAGAATATGTTAAATTCAAATAGAAGTCTTTAATGAGTGGTTACTCTAACTTAAAGTATAAAATGCTATCTGATTCTACTCATGTATGTGAACATTAAAAAAAGTAATAGAATGATGAGAGTGTGTATGTTTTCAAAGACAGACCCAAGGGTGAAATTTTCCCAATTTTATTTTTCCTCAAGTTACAAACTGGTCATTTTCCCCCAATGGTAATTGCCACTAAGAAATGGGCAAAATATTTACAGCATTCATAGTACTATGTAAAACCGAAAGACAGCGCAGAGTTTCCAGTAATACCCTGGTGATAAGCAACAAATTTTCTTTCTAAATTTTTTAAACGTTTTTATTTATTATTGAGACAGAAACAGAGCATGAGTGAGTGTGGGGGGTATGGGCAGAGAGAGGGAGACACAGAATCTGAAGCAGGCTCCAGGATCTGCGCTGTCAGCAGAGAGCCCAGTGTGGGGCTTGAACTCACGAACCACAAGATCATGACCTGAGCTGAAGTTGGCCGCTTAACCAACTGAGCCACCCAGGTGCCCAGCAACAAAGTTTTCTTTTAGTAATTATGCTAAATTCCAGGATGCTAGCATCTAGCCCCTGGCCTTCCTTGGAGACAGCTTCTGTCAATTTCTTTCTGTCAATTTGTTCCCTGAGAACAGACAGTGCTTGCCTACTTGTAGGTTTCTAACTTGTGTTGAGACCTGGACGTGGAGAAGGTTGTAACCTGGGGGCTCTGGAATCCGGGCTCCTCCGCCTCCCGGGCAGGCTGCTGCTTGTGGAGGGCCTCTGTCCATCTGTTCGGGGATCTCTCAACTCTTCTGTGCGGACTCCACTCTTTTACTTTTTTAACTATTTTTAATGTTTATTTATTTATTGAGAGTGAGGAGGAGAGCAAGCCAGGAAGGTGAAGACAGAGGGAGAAAGAACCCCCAGGCAGGCTTTTAGGCTGTGCTGTTGGTGCAGAGCCCGATGTGGGGCGTGAACCTACAAACTGTGAGATCATGACCAGAGCCGAAGAGTCAGACCTTAACCAAATGAGCGGCCCAGGTGCCCCGCAGACTGTGCTCTTTGTTGAGAGCAGTCACTGACATCTCTGCTGTGTTATCTCAGCAGTCAGTCACCCAGCGACCTCATGACTTTCTTACATGTCAACATTAGCAGCCTCTTGCTTCATTAAGCATTCCTCTAGTAGCTGGAAGGTTTTTTTGTTTTGTTTTATTTTTATTAGGTCCTAGAGTTTGTGGAGAAAGTTCACAGACAGTTTTTGCCAGCTGAATGGTTGCTGCAGTGGACGGACCAATTCCGACCAATTCCCGGAGCCCCATTCTGCCACGTTCTGTGATGTCACTGAGTAGCCACCATTATTATGTGCCAGGCGCTGTGCTAAAGCGCTTTAAATGCATCATTGCAGTTAATCATCACAACGACCCTACGAGATAGAGCTGTTTTACAGACAGGAACGCTCGGGCAGACAGAGAGAAAGAACTTGCCCAAAGCCAGTCAGGCAATAAGTAGTGAAGCTGGGCCTCGACCACTTCAGAGCCTCCACCATTAACCAGGACACTCAAGGGCCCCTGTGTGGCCTCTGCAAGCCCCTGTCATCCTCCAGGGCAACGGGGTCCTCAGGGTCACATGACAAGGAGAGGGCATGGGAGGAACGGACGTCTCTGAGGGGCACAAGCAGGCGGCGTGCTCCCGTAGGCCTCCTCTGCGTGCCACTCTCTGCTGCCACCTCTGAGATAAACTGCAATGAGCCAAGACCCAACGGGCGAGGAACAGCTTTCATGTGCACCTGTCGCGGCCCAGCCCGGCCTCATCTCAGGTTCACTGTGGAAGGTGTGACAACGAGTGGAGCCTTGGCAAAAATATCCTCTCGAGTTGGAAAACTAAGACTTGAAGAAGTCAGGGGCGAGCTGAACTCAGACACGCAACACGGAGTGGGCGTGCGAGACCACTGGTTCTGGAGGCAGGAAGCCTGTTAAATTCCAGCTCTACGACTAAGTAACAGGGTGACCTCAGGTAAGTGGCTTCACCTGCGTCTGCCTTGGTTTTTCATTTGTTACCCACAAGGTTGCCCAGGTGGCGTCTGAGCCCTCTTGCAGGTGGCTCTCCATTTTGATCTCTCTGTCACATCCAGACCTAGTTCTACGGGTCTAGTCAGAGATGGTAAGTCAGTGCTAGGTCGGTGTTGCTTTGGGCCACGTCTGACTGAGCAGCAGAGGCTGCTGGGAGCCCTGTTGAGGACTCTGAAGAAAAGCCAGGCTCAGAAACAGTGTCTTATTCAACAAGTATTATCTTCCTCGGGCTCGGGAGGCAGGACTGAGCGGCAGGGGACCCAGGTACCTGTCGTCCATCGTCCCTCAAGTGAATCCAGCGAGTGGCTACAGAGCAAGAGTAAAGGGATGCTCAGGCACACACGATGATCGAGTGCTTCGGGCTAACCCAGGAGGGTTACACACACAAGGGAAACAAAGGCACACGGGCCACTCCAGGGAAGCAGAGCAAAGAGGTGAACAAAAGACCAACTGTCTTCACTCCCACACTCACTTGCCCAACCTTGTTCTTCCACTTTTGTGTTTTCTTGTTTGTGGCTTCGTGCTTTGTGAACTCGATGCATTCTTTTTTTTTTTAATGTTTATTGATTTTAGCGAAAGAGAGAGAGAGAGAGAGAGAGAGAGACAGATCATGAGCAAGGGAGGGGCAGAGAGAGAGAGGGAGACACAGAATCGGAAGCAGGCTCCAGGCTGCACAGAGCCCAATGCAGGGCTTGAATTCACGAACTGTGAGATCATGACCTGAGTCAAAAGTCAGATGCTTCCCGACTGAGCCACCAGGCGCCCCTCGGTGCATTCTTATCCTGTGTCAGAAGCAGCAACTGCCTACCCGTTGGAGGGAAGTGACCACCACTCTGAGGACGTAGGAGAGAAAACCTCTGTTTCCAAACCCCATTACCTCCAAGCCCTGCACACACCAGAAGTCCCGCGCCAGGTCAGTGGTCCAGCGTCACTGCAACCACTCCGAGCGGGAGGAAAATCCAGAACAGGCAGATCATTCAGATATTATCTTATTATCTATCAATCTCCACGTTACTTTTTAAAGTAAATGTTTAAAATATTCATAATTAAGAAAACTTTATTATTTCACATGAGACACAGTTCAGCAACTGTCTTAAAGCCTAAACTCTGAGACCAGACTGCCTGGGTTCAATTTCATTTGATTTTACCCCTTACTAGTTGTGGGACCCTGTACAAATTACTTACCTTCTGTGAGACTCACTTTCTTCATCTGTTAAAACAGGGAGAAATATAGTAGCTACCCATAAGCTGTTGTGGAGATTAAATCAGTTAACATATCCGAAGCACATGGAACAGTGTAAGCACTATATAATTATTTAATGCCTAGAAAAGGCATTACAAATGATATACTGATGTACAAGAAAGCCAAGTATTTATTCCAATACAAATTTGTACAAATAAAATGGTACCTAAAACAAGGACTAAAAGTACTAATTTGTAATTCTTATCAGAAATGGCCAATGTCTGATTTTCCATAGTCTTTCTCCCTCTGGCCCCACCTTCACCTGCACGCTTCAAGCTTCTAAGTAAAATGTCTCCGAGCGCACTAGGTCAGCTCCTTTCTCCTAGAGAAGCTAAACAATGGGTGAAGGGTTGAATTATTCCACATAATAGAGGGAAGATGGGAAGAAAAAGCAAGAGTATCATAGGGGTTGGCACCGAAAGGAGCCTCTGGAGACTGAAGGGATTTCCCAACACCTGCTCTTGGTTACAAACCAACTCTCTCTCACTGTCCTTCAACAGATACAAATGAAAATTAGAGGGTGCCTGGGTGGCTCTGTCGGTTAAGCGTCCGACTTCAGCTCAGGTCATGATCTCGCAGTGCGTGAGTTCAAGCCCCACCTCGGGCTCTGTGCTGACAGCTCGCTCAGAGCCTGGAGCCTGCTTCAGATTCTGTGTCTCCCTCTCTCTCCAACCCTCCCTTGCTCATGCTCTGTCTCTCTCTCAAAAATAAATAAACATTAAAGAAAAACAAGTGAAAATTAGAATTATTTTACTTCAGATTGCTGGACTGTATTTCTTTGACTTTGGCCCAGCAGGGAAACTGGGACATATGGACCACCCTGCACCCAGCCCTGCTTTTATGTAAGTTATAACCTATAGATAGAATGAGGTTAAATATATGCACCTGGTAGAAATAGGGAATAATTTAACATATGCAAAAACTACACATTTATCTATGCATATGCATATAACCTGTATACAAAAATAACTTTAGACTCAGATGCTTGAATCCAACAAACTCAAAAAGCGTTTGGCTAAATTAACAAAATATGTAGACAGAGCAGGTTTAAAAGAGCTTGGGGAAATTTTTCAATAGTTATTTTAATTGTTAAGTCTGATTTTCTTTCTTTTTTATTTTTTTAAGCCACACAAACCTAGGTTCAAATCCTAGCTCCTTCACTTCATGAGTGACTCTGCACAGGCCCTTAATCTCCTGAGAGTCCAGATTTCTCACAGTGAATTGGCGCTGAGCTGACTTGTGCCTCAAAGAGCCACCGCGATGGAGATGCTGGACACAGCGAGGGGCATGATGTGAATTCACAGTAAGTCAACCAATGACAAGACCCTTACGTTCGTTAACTACCCGATATCAAATGAGGGTGGAGAACATTACACCCCACAATCTGGTTAGGTTGCATTTGTTTCCTTTTCTAAACACAGCTTTCTCCCTCAAGAATGGAGGTCATGATCTCTCGGATCAGAGCCTTCAGGTCACGATCTGTGGGTTCGTGAGATGGAGCCCGGTGCTGGGCTCTGCACTGACAATGGGGAGCCTGCTTGGGATTCTCTCTCTCTGCCCCTCCCCGCCCTCAAAATAAATCACTAAACTTTAAAAGAAAGGAATGGGAGGGCGCCTCAGTGGCTCAGTCATTTAAGCATCTGACCCTTGGTTTCAGTTCAGGTCATGATCTCACATTACATGAGTTTGAGCCCTGCATCAGGCGCTGCTCCGACAGAGCAGAAATTGCTTGGGATTCTCTCTCTACCTCTCTCTCTCTCTGCCTCTCCCTCACTAGCTCTGTCTTACTCTCAAAATAAATAAACTTAAAAAAATAAAAAGAATGGAGTCTTGACTTTCTCCCTAATACTCTGGGAATTACTCAAGGTTACTATGGCAACAAAACTGGGCCCTTGTTTGCTGAAAAACAGGCAATTCTGTGCTCTGCAAAAAACCCTTTCTTAGGGGCCACACAGATGGAATGATAAGAGGCATTCTTTGCAATGTCAGCTGAGGCTCCCTCTGCCTGAGGCTAACGTACTCTCCACAAGCTGGGACAATAATGACCCTCCGGACAGCTCATCCTGCTGTATTATAAAGGCGCACTCGCCTTGAGCACATGTGAAAGGGCTGCTACCCAATGATGGTGGGGTCGTGAGGACAGCAATTTACTGTAAGACCCTTCATTCAGCATGGACTGGCTTGTCTTTACTTAAAATAGCAGTTGAGGACTAAAACAAAATTGACCCAAACATGGTAACAGAAAATTTCCAGGAGGATAAAATTAGCCATAACCATGGGTTTGGAGAAATACTTAGGGGATTTGATTTGATTTTGTGGTGGTGGTTCTCTAAGCTGAAACACAGAAAGAGTAAGACCTATCTGAAGTGTGCCCGCAAAGTTTGGTATTAAATCTCAAAATAAAAAAAGAATTTTTAATGTTTTTTATTTATTTGTGAGAGACAGAGAGAGACAGCGTGAGCAGGGGAGGGTCAGAGAGAAAGAGAGAGAGAGAGAGAGAGACAGACAGACAGACAGAATCTCAAGACAGGCTCCAGGCTCTGAGCTGTCAGCACAGAGCCCAACATGGGGCTCGAACCCACAAACCATGAGATCATGACCTGAGCCGAAGTCGGGTGCTTAACTGATTGAGCCACCCGGGGCCCCCTCAAATTTTTTTTATCAAACCAGGTTCTATCAGTTCTATAGAGATGACAGGCATCTTCACTCTTTCAATGACTGATTCTTCAGCACCTGCTGGGTAGTGGGCACTGAGCTATGTCCTGGGGAAACCCGAATAGTAATACAACCACAATGGGGCTCTGGCTTCATGAAGCCAACGTCCCCATGACTGGGAGAGACAGCAAACTGGCAGGCAAAGTAAATGAGACAAACGGAAATCTAGATAAAAGTTTTGAGACTGCAAGAAAGCAGTGTGTAGGTATTATAACAAAAAAATAACAGGATTTCTACCTACACAGGGTAATCAAGGAAGGCTTCTTCAAGGGATGGGGGGACATCTAGGCTGGGGTCTAGAAAATGATGGGCTTTCCAAAGAGGTCCGGGGTGGGGGAAGGAGAAGCATTCCAGGCAGAAGGGCAGAAAATACAAAGGTCTGGAGGCAGGAATGAAACTGGAGTGCTCTAGGCCTCGAGAAAAGGCCAAAGTGACAATGAGACAGCTAAAGGCTGTGTTTCGTCATATGGAGCATAGTGTTCAGATTATCTGTTAAAATTATGAGGAAGCTTTGCAGGGGTGACACGAGGGAGGGCAGAACTAATAAAAGAGTATGGAAGAGACCGAAGCGGAAGCAGGAGGCCAGCAGAGAGACCATGTCAATAATCTAGGCAAGAAACGGCAGCGGTTTGGACTGGGGCCGGTGGCACTGGAAACAGAGAGAGACCAAAATCACTGTCTATTTTAGAGATAGAACCGACAGCACTTTCTGACAGATAAGCGTAGGTAAGAGGTAGGAATCCAGGACAACTCCCAGATTTGCGGCTTGAAAAATGGATGGTGGCAGCATTTTTTAGGGAAGACTGGTGGAAGAATAGATTCTGGAGGAGCAATTAGAAGTTCACTTTTGGGAAATGTTAACATTGCCCGTGAGACACCCAGCTCCCCACCCATGTCCCCTCTGCAGGCAAACAGAACTCCCAGAGGTCAAAGGCAACACTCGTGCTTCGATTGCTGCAGGTTATCATCGCACAGTGCTCGTATTTACTAAGGTTTTTATGAAAAGTGAAAAGAGGTTTTCGAATTGAGTTCATACTTATACCAAATTGGGAATTTTCACTCATAAATTGGTTGGCTGAAGCTGAACTTAGGCTGACATTCAGAGGACTTGTTTCTTTTTTCTTTTCTTAATTGTTTTTGAAAAACAAAGAGACAGAGCATGAGCAGGGGAGGGTCAGAGAGAGAGGGAGACACAGAACCCAAAGCAGGCTCCAGGCTCTGAGCTGTGAACACAGAGCCCAACACAGGGCTCGAACTCACGAATCATGAGATCATGACCTGAGCCGACGCCAGCCACTTAACCAACTGAGCCCCCCAGGCACCCCATGGAGGACTTGTTTCTTGGGCGTCTTTAGGAATGTAAGCCTGGGATGGTGTTTCTTTAGTCAACAACCAGAAGACAAAATAAAACAAAACAGGGCAGTCCTTTAACTCTGTTATTTTTTTATTAAGTTTATTTATTTTGAGAGAGAGCACGCGAGTGTGTGTGCGTGCAAGCTGGGCAAGGGTAGAGAGAGGAGGAGAGACAGAATCCCAAGCAGGCACCATGCCATCAGTGCAGAGCCCGATGCAGGGCTCGAACCCATGCACTGTGGGATCATGACCTGAGCCAAGATCAAGAGTCAGGTGTTTAACCGTCTGAGCACCCCTCCCCCCCGCAGGCCTAGTTTTCGTCATAGCTACTACTCCCATCTTGATGGTGACAGAATGCAGTGGGGGCAGGTGCCTGGCGTCTGAAGGAAGCAAACCAGCTGGCGAACCACTGGGAAGCCTACCGACTGCGCGGGAAGCCCTGGTGGTGCACGAACCACCCTCCCGTGCTTCTCTTCTGTGGCGACACAGCTCTCTCTGCAGCTACGTGGAGACAGCGTTTGTCTGGGACGTTTTCCAAAAGTGTCTTGCAACAGAATCTTGCTATAAAGTTAAACTGTGTGAAACTAACAATGATTTTTCCGTGTGCAAGGGAGGCTAGAAATATCCCAGACATAACAAAAGCAAAATGAGCACAATCTGTTTCCCATCTTTAAAATAATTCTATTTCCAAGAGGAATGTAAAAGTTTGGAGTTTAGAAAAACGAAACGCGCCCTTACCATGGATCTCGTCTGTTGGTGGCCGCACAGACACACCTGATCATATTCTGGCCATTTTTATAACCCACGGGTGGCGACTGCATCCAACCAGGCGACACAAATGATAGCTGAGTTCTGGTCATTCTGCTCCTAGTGTCACTATAGCTTTTCTCAATGTCTCACCTTAGAGTGGTTTAATTTCAAGAATCATGCTTTAAAGAGCTTTATATGGGGGCGCCTGGGCGGTTCAGTCGGTTGAGTGTCTGACTTCAGCTCAGGTCATGATCTCGCAGTTTGTGTGTTTGAGCCCCCGCATCGGGCTCTGTACTGACAGCTGGGAGCTTGGAGCCTGCTTCAGATTCTGTGTCCCCCTCTCTCTCTGTCCCTCCACCACCCACCCTCCATCTCTCTCTCTCTCTTTCTCAAAAATAAATAAATGTTTTTAAATGTTTAATTAAAAAAATAAAGAGCTTTATATGTATCTAGCCATGAAACCCCCAAGTCCCATGGTAAACAAATCACCACTGCCCTGATACTCACTCCTGCAAAAGGAAACGCGCTCTACTCCTCTGCCGTCCAAAGGGGCACTGCCGACGGCCCCTGCCCAGCTCCCCGGCCTCCTCTCCTGCTATCTTCCTCCTCACAGGTCACACACTAGAACGTAGGTGGAGTCCCCTCCCTCAGGTGTGGCATGGATTTAAGCGACTTGCTGCTAAGGAACAGAACCTCGAAATGGGACTTAGGTACCAGCCTGGGACCCCACTGTGCCGGGGTGCGTGCCTGCTCACGGGCACACCCCCTCCCTGCCCTCTGACTGCTCAGGCTGAGGCAGCAAGCTGCCCTGTGCAGGCGCCCTCACGGCAGGGGGGAACTGAGGCCTCAGACCTACACACCCCTGAAGGCCTGAGCCCTGCCAACAGCCGGGTGAGTGAGCCGGAAGCTGACCCTTCCCAGTCGAGTCCTGAGATGACCACAGCTCGTGAGTGACCCTGGGCCGGAGGTCCCACCAGAGCCACCAGTCAGATTTCTGGCACATTCAAACAGTGAGATAATCATGATAAATGTGCGCTGTTTTGGGCCCCTGTGTTGGGGTAATCCGTTGTTTTCTTGTACATAATCAGCCCTCTCCCCCTGCAGGGTCCGCACAAGGTCCATCTATCCGGTAAGATAGAAAGGATTCAGCAAAATGCCTGAGGCCACGGGAGGCCCCGCCTTAGCTCCACCCCCTCCCTGCTGCTCCGCCCCCTGCTCCGCCAGCTCCTGGCCGCCGCCACCTCGCGTCTGGATCCCCACAAATGCTCTGCAACTGGTGTCCTTGCTTCCCTGGGTCCAGCCGGTGAGCCTCCTTCAGAAGGAAACAGAGAAACTTCAGCAGCTCCCTATTTCCCACAGGCCAGAAACCGAACGGATATTCAAGGCCCCCAGGCCCCAGGCGGTCCCCATCCGGTATTTCCAAACTAGCTCCCCATTACTCACTCACACCATTACTACTCTGTTTAAGGTCAGTCTAGTCACTCGCTCCATCCCAAACACGCTCCGTCCATTCCCACCACCAGTGGATGTGTGCGCTCTTCTCTCCCGGAGTCCAAAGGCCACCCTCCTACCCCATCACTTTCACTACCATTCAGGCCTGACCTCCCTACTAAGTTTCTCCAAATCTCACCACCCCAGAGTAATCTTCTTCCCTCTCTAATTTAATATGTACTCCTTTGGTATTTAAAATCACAGAGATATAAAATGTGGGAAGAGGCAGAAGCAACTTCAGAAAGCCCCAGGTCTGAGCATTCATGTTATGGGCGAAGACCCTGAGGCTCTGAAATGAGCGGGACACAGCGGAATAGTGTCAGCACAAGGACCAGAACTCAAGCCTCAAAACCCTCATGCTGTTCGATCCCAGAAACATTTACCAAGGGGCCATTACGTACACGGTGCCACAAAATTTCGGCTGTTCCTACCAATATGCCATCCATTCATTTAATCGACCCAAAATTACTGAGTGCTATTTACCAGATTCTCTGCTTTGAATAAAGCCTCTGCCCACAGGGAATTCAGGGCGGTGAAAATGCAAAAAGGTACAGGAACGCCTACAAGACAGCTCGATGAGGCCTCGAACAGCAGGTTCTAGGGAGACGGAAGAAAACCACCTGTACACCTATCTCTGGTCCTGCCCTCACTCGCTCGCCCATTCAGTGTGTTAGGTAGACAGACGGACAGACAGGCTTCTCGCTTCACTGAGGAGAGTTAGTAGGAAAAAAAGGTTCTCTTGAAACAACTCATGAGCAACAAACACCTGCTGTGTCCACGCCACTATGAAAAGCAAAATTTTTCAAATATGATATCAGATCTATAAAATTAGATGTATTAAAGAAAAACTTGAAATTTATATATATTATCCCATTACCCTGTTTTCAGAGTCTGTGTTTAGGAGTCAGACTGACCCTGGGGGTCAAACACTCCGTCTGCTATTTATTTGCCGAGTGATCTTAGGTAAGCAGCTTAAACTCACTGAATTTTAATTTTCTCATCTGTAAAATGGGAATAATACCCACTTTGCATGGTATTTGTGGGAATTAAAATCCTGTCTTTTAAATAATCAATATAGAGTATACATGTGTAAGTAACAAAAATTGTGTTTGATAACTAAAACACATTCAAATATAACTAAGTGGGCACAATATCATTATCAAAATTTATCAGAAAAGCCCTGTAGTTACTAACTGTCCAAAAGAAAAGGGTACTCCTCTGAAAATGTTTTAGCAATCGCTGCACAAGTTGGGTTTTTTTGTTTTTTTGTTTTTTTTTTACTATTTCCAGGCAGCAATATTCTGAGAATCCATTGTGTGCTAGTTGCTATGTGGAGAGAAAAATAAAACCCTACATTTAAGAAGTTTAGAATACAAATGAGAAGATGAGAACAGACCTTTGTGCAAAGCAAGCAAATCCTTTCTTGTGGATTTAGTCATGAAGAAAAGATAGCAGGTGCCAAGAATATAGTTCAACTTAAGCAGGGAAGTTTAATGCTCAGAACATTAGGGAAAACTGTATGTAAGAGAGATGCATTCCAGTGTAATATGTCCTTTTCACGTTGCTTATTTTAATAGGATTTAATATATATGATTATTCTTCGGGTTTCTGAATTAAAGTTGTTCAGGTGGCCATAAGGTCTGGGAACACAGACGACTATACATAGTAAATAGTTTACTGATGTTCCAACGAGTGCTCAGGGAACGTCCTATTCCTCACTAGCAATTCAGAGTTCACGAGCCGTGCAAAACTGCCTCGGACAGTGTGCGCCAAACCGGTATTCCCGCCAATCCTTGTATGTACACTTACAAGGCGTCACCTAAAGTGACTTGTGTGCCCTTAGCACACCTGAGAAGTAATCACGGAACATGTGCGTGTCGTCTGTTTCCGGACTCTGTGACCACCTGTGTTTTTTATGTTTAAGTTTCACCTACTCTAAGTCTTATAAACATTTCTGCCATCCATTTCATACCAAGGAAAAAATGAATACTGAAAATGAGATAATGGAAAATAAAATTTGATTTATTTTGCTTTTAAATTCCACACTGCAACATTTTCCTGAAAATGAAGTGATTTTTAATCTACAGATAAAAGATTCTCTAAATGATACTCAGGATGTTTTTAACAAGTTTTGTTTGAAAACAGATTTGAATTCACAATAGGTCTTGCACACAATGGTTTCAATAAATCAGGCACCAGGACACAAGGGGAAGGTCTAATGATTCTGTGATGACTTCTTAATAGTTCAAGAGGAAACAGATCTTTTTCAAATGTGGGAAGAAATTAATCTCTCTACAGTATGAACCCCTAAAATTAGCTACTCTCCTTTATAGACGACAACATTATTGTCAGTTTCATACACTTTTACTTTATAAAGAACTCCCAAAGGAAGAAATTTCTGGAGGTTTTCCCAGATAAATACGGCTACATTTTCTGTTGTGCTGTAGGAAAAAAAAAGGAAAGTAGATCAAAAGGCAAATGAACAAAATTTCATGTTTGATATTTACAGAGAATAGAAATTCTAGATTTAAAAAGCAACGGTAAAATAAAACTTCAGAAACCACACAGCAGTCAGATAAAATGTTAACATCAATTCTTCTTTCTTACCATCCACATAAGGCAAGATGGCCGCACTCACCTTACAACATCTGCAAAGTATGGCACATCCAGATCCAGATTCTTATGATCGAGGGGCTTCATAATTGCCTCCTGGAGGTAAAACAAAGGAAAAACATCACTGGTTCCACTTATGACTCAAATTCCAAAGTGTTCTATCTTTGCCTCTGGAAACCTCACCTGATCGGCTAGCCACTAACTCAGTGCTTGGAAGGATTCCAACTGTGTCTCACAAAGCAAAGTTTCAAGTTGGAAAATAAAGCAACGCCCAGATCTCCGTAATGACTGGTTCCCCTCATTACTAAATGCAAAGATGTAAGAAATCAAAAAGTACAGGAGAATTCACTGCCACTTTCTCGTAATCAGCCACTGTGATTCAGAGTTCAGTTTAACACTTCTTGAATTCTGTCCAAAAATTACCCCAAATACTTCTCCGTACAGTCTAACTTCAGCACAATGCCACAAGGTCATCAGGACCAGAATCCAGTGAGCATTACATTTTATAAAGCTGACTGAGAGTGAAATTATGTAAGTAGTTCTAAATTTTGTTATGAGGAGTAATTCAAGAACAATCTTGGACTCTTAGAAGAGAAAAAAATATAAATACGTAAAGGCCGTTGCTTCCTCACATTTACATATATTAACATAATGCTTTCCCTTGTCGGTGACAAGAACAGTAATTGCCTTGTTCTTTCTAAATTTTTACTTTTGGCTCTTGTACAAAATCTAAGCCTTTGTGAAACAATCTAATTTTCCAGGGGTATGGTTCCAAGAAGGGTACATTAATAATAATAGCAATCATTTTTTGAGCAAAACCAGCACCATATAAAAAAGAATTAACCCTTAAACCAAAAAGCCTTTAAAACAGATCACATGAAGGGCGGTTCCACATGGATAGCAAGAAGATAAATATCTGTTTCCTATTCGGTTCCAGTCCGGGTCCCCACTTTCCCCCTGAAGGTTCCCCCACAGGCCCCTCTAACTGTACGAGCACGCCATGATGAGCTGCTTCTACTGAGGGGACTATGGGCTGTCTCTTGGCTGCACAGAAGTGCTCAAGGGTACAGAGAATCAGTATTCGGTCATGTGCATGCAGGAGGTGCCTCACATTCCCCATATTGCGGTCTCGTATTGTCCAACACTCTGTGCGTATAAGTTTTATATCCCCAGAAAATGCAAAAACCTTGTGCCTTCATAGCTTTCCTGGTGTGCTCAGAACACACTGCTATTTGTTCATTCGCTGAATCTCTTATTCACTTTATCCAACTGAAACTTACTGAGCACTTTGTGCGCCTAGTAAAAGTCACGTGAGCACCCTGCGTCTCACTCATCTTTGTACTCGTGGTGCTTAGTTCCAAGACTGATGCAGAGTAGGCAAACTGGCTGAATATATGAGTGATGAGTAATATGGAAGAAATGATGATCGTTAGTAGCATTTTCATAAGACAGACGTCAGATTCTAGAACAAGAGTAAGAAGCAGAGGTTAAGCTTCTGAACGGGAGCTTGTGGAACTGAACGAACAGGTGACCGGGTGTAATAATAAAAACAGAGCTGGGTGGAAGGGAGTCCACTCCCAACTTTGTAAAAGGCTAACCGCACAACCTACAGCAAGTTCGCCCTTTCAGTCTTAATCCAGGGAATGAGGAAGTTGGTTTAGATCATCTCGAAGGCTTCTGACCCTGCAGGCCTTCAATAATGACACAGTCAGCAAGTCCTTGGTTGAACTCCTTCTGTGTGATCCCCGCTAACTGGAGGAGGTCAGGATATGGCGGCAGGGACACACGGTGAGCGCGGTCCCGGCATTCCCGTCACCGCAATACAACGTGACGTACTTCCTTTAGATCACCCAAACACCGTGAGAAAACTACGAGAGGCGTTCCTCCAACTACTCCTCCGATTCTACTCACAAGGTCATGGACTCTCTGGAGATACCTGGTTGGGGAAGGAAAAAGGGGGGCCATCAAATAGACTTAGAGGACCCAAGATGACATTACCTCCATGTACTCTTTGAGGTCGGTCAAATTCATAACCATTCCTGTAACAGGATCAACCTGAAGAAGAAACAAAGGTGAATATTACTAGGATACGCTCTTCATATGTAAGCCTCTGCTAAATTATTAAAGGCTGTACAATGCGCAGAAATCGCGCCCACATCTGCCTTCATCCCCGGGACGATCACCAGGTGCTCCAGGCAATATTTCACGGCACCACTGATCTTCTATCTGTCCACACAGAGCAGATTAAAGATAACCCTTTGGGAGACGAAGGGCCTGGAAGGGCAGCGGCTCACCATACACAAAGACCAACAATGAAGCAATACTGATTTGAACAGAATTTTCCGACACAGAATCCATCATGTTGGCTGAGGGGGCCCAGCAATCTGCACAAATCACACAGAGATTTTCAGCACGTACCTCCCCATGAACGGTCACCACAACTATGGGAAAAGAAAACAGAATACCAAAAAACCACATGACTTTCAACAGGGAACACCGAGGCAGGCACAAGTTAGCAACATAAAGTAAGTATTCGACCTCTGCCCTGCAAAGCTCTATTTAGCTTTTCCCTAAAACAGCTGCTCTTCTAGTTAAGATCTTTTTAGTAATGAAAGCAAGACTCAACCAAGACAGAGAGGCTTAGCAGGAGCCTTGGCCAAAGCCAGAAAGGGTATAAATTCTATTTACAAGGCTGATGCACTGGGTAGAAATGCCCACTAGGTAGGATGGAGACGCTGCTTGATCGCTGCCTGTGAAAGCAGAATATGTACAGAAAGAAGCCCGGCGGCGCACCGGGCGGCCCACTGCTGGGCAGTACCTTTCTGAGGACGCAAAGCCACAAATGGGCCTGAAACCCTGGTGCCTTTACTCCCATGAACGTATCCAGTTTATGGTAATGCTCTGTGAGTTAACAAAGTGCTTGTATGAAGCATTTGAAAAATGACGCTCAGAATGTTTTATATAAATAACTTAAACAGATCTATTTTCCAGCTCTGTGCAAACACCATTAGGTACTATGTGATAAGTAAGCAAACGAAGAATGACAAATATCATAGATCAGGAGGCAGTAACTAAACTAGAAAGTCTGAGCTTCTGACACCTTTCCTGATCTTTTTACTCTGCCTTACTATCTGCCGAGATCCCCAATGGCTTACGTAGCTGTTTTTTGAGATATCGGCTTTATCTCAAAGAATCACATCTCTTACACTCGCATAAATTAACTATTTTCTTGGAACACTGCTGGCAAAGTTTTAGACCCAGTTTATTTTCCTGCCATACAGCATATTCCTAGCCAACAGCCTCCTTTTGTCAGTCATTATTTACTCAAAGAATACGGTCTAATTTTAACGTTAGCCTCAACAATATCTAATTAGAAGGAAGCATGGTGCCAAAAAATCTCACTATGTACACTAAGGCCAAGGATTAAAAAAAATTATTTAAACCATTCATTATCTCTAACACAGCAGATTTAAAATTTAAGACACATCCAACCGAGGCAACAGATTTTTTTTTCCAGTCTGAACTTCCGTGTGACTGTACATTCAAGGCTCAAGGTACTCATGCTTTGTTCATAAGGTTTTTTTACTCATTCGGACTGTATTTGCTGATCACACTTTCCTCCTTATTGAAAGGGCTAAAATTTCATCAGCTTTTCCCTCATCAGCTTTTCCCTCACCTTTATAATTGTGTCCATGGCCATTTGGGTTGTTGCATTTTCCATACAGTTTCAAGTTTTCTTCGTTACTCAGGCATTTGCTGACAAAAAAAGAAAAAGAAAAAAGAATCAGCATGTCACAAGTTCAGACACCCTCTCTGCTCCCTACAGCATTTGCTCTCGCCGTTGAAAAGCTTCACAATTTATTATCACTTTAGCTCACCAAATGGAGAGTCATAAATCATTCTGATTTCATTATTCAGCTGTCAGGAACCAGTGTATACCCCCTAATTAGGCTACTGTACAATACAAATTAGCATAAACAAAGTCCACACCTTGTTCCACAGCAAGATTCCAACCGATGGGCTCAAGGCCCTTCTATTTTTCCACTCCCCAAGCGCTTCCTGGGTACCTACTCCGTACGAGGCTTGGGCTGAATGAAGCAAGGACACGCGACGATAAAAGATGCTTGTCCTCGGTGGCCTAAAATCTCATTTCTCCTTTAAAATAATGACCTGACCTACTGCGCTCCTCTTTAACTCCCTTGCACTGTAATGCCTTAGCCAGGCCCACTGACGTCACCAATCCAGTGAGGGGGATTCAAATTAGGTGAAACGTTCAAATTACAATACTCAGTTGTTCCAGGCAGAAAACAATTTTTGTTTTTTAAAGTTTTTTCAATGTTTATTTGGGGGAGGGGGAACGACTAGGGGAGAGGCAAAGAGAGAGGGAGACACAGACTCCGAGCTGTCAGCACAGAGCCTGATGTGGGGCTGGAACCCAACCACTGTGAGATCATGACTTGAGCCGCAGTCTGCTACTTAACCGACTGAGCCACGGAGGCGCCCCGGAAAACAATTTTCTGCATGAATTTTTACTCTCGACCGGTCCAATCAACGACGCGTCTTGAGTGAGGCCTCCTATGTGAACGTGCTATTATACGGCCCCCTCTTTTTGAGACTCTCTTTATTAGTTTCTCCCACTCCCTCCCGCTCACCCACTGACATCTAGATTGCTCGGATTCACGGAGCCTTTGCACAAAATTAGGTCCCGTGCCCTCCACACGATCGGCCCGATCTTGCAGGGTGGACACAGGCGGGGACGGGTGCGTGCTGATCGCCGCCGCCTAACATACCTGTCACCTGACACAAGCCCTGACCTGCTCGCCACAGATAACTGCCTAGTGAGCGAACGGACGCGGCTGGTTAGAAATGATGATCCTCGTTGCACCGGCCGGGACCCGTCCCGCTGAGAGCGGGGCTTGCTGCGGAGAGGCAGAAACTCGCCTCCGCGCCAACCCCTCGGGGCGCTCAAGCAGCCCGAGCGCTGGGGTTCAAACCCCGGCCGCGCTCCCTGCTCTCAGGGCGGCCCCACGAAAGGGGACGCCTGGGTTCACGACACTCGTGCCGAGCAGGGGGTGACCCTGCGCTGCCGAAGCTGTACTGGGTACATGGCTAGCGCTCCTGGCACCTCGGAGCAGCTCACGTTTACCGAGTGCTCAGCACGTGCCCGGCACTGCGTCACCTGGGCACGGGGTCACCGCTCCGACCGCACAGCACCCCCTCGCGCTCCACCGGGGGAACGTGGGGGTCCCCGAGGTGGCTCTAAGGCTCGGAGCCAGCGAGCGCGCCTCCGCGGTCGGCCACCGCGCCCCGCGGCCTCCTCCGCTCCAGCTGCCACCGTCACCCTGTCGCCAGGGAAGCCGGGGGCGCGCCTCAGCTCGCACACCTGCGCGCCTGCCCCCGGGCCCCGCCCAGAGCGTGGGCACTGTGGGCACACCCCACCTGTGGAGCCGGTGGGTCGCGCTGAAGGAGACGAGGCGGGACAGTCGCGCCCAGCGGCGACCGCCCGCGCCCGCGGCGCTCATAGCCTGGCCTCCCGGCTCGGGTCCCCGCGGGGTGGCACGGGCCGAGCGTTCCGCGGCTGCGCAGTGCGGCCGGCGCCCTGGGCCGCGCGCTCGGCTCCGCGCGGCGGCGGCTCCCTCTGCTGGCCCGGAGGTAGCAAAGCGGCCCGTCCTGTCGGTCCCTTGGACGGCAAGGGTTGGGATGAGACAGGCCTTAGTGGGTTGGGGAGGCCTTAGTGTCTTTCGTCCTAAGGTCTGCTCAGCGGTAGGCCACTTCGGAAGGTTAGGGTCAGCCTGGCCACACTGTGGGTACTGAAGGGACCTCTGTGAGGGACCCACTCCCTTCTAGAAAGCCCTGGTTATGGTAACCTCCACTGGTTGGTTACTCAGAGGTGAGCCTCGGGGCCAATCTACTTCTAGCATAAAGGGAGGGAGGATTTCAGCACACACGTAGGAGCACTTGACTTTCAGAAATGACACTACCTTTGGACTGTTTGTGAAGATTCTTTGTACTAAGGGAAATTCTCAAGCTTTCCTTATCATCCACACACGTGCATAAAACCATTTATCAGTGTTAACACATGCAGTCATGAACACACACATTAGCAACTCTCTGTCCTATGTTGACACCTCCGGAATAAACGGATTGTGTTTCCTCACATCTGCTTATAAGGAGTATCCACACTCCTTACCAGTTCCCAGTATTCTGTTACCTCTTGCTTCCATTCATTCCTTTGCTAAATATTTATTTAGCAAAGTGTGTCTGGCAGTCTTCCAGGAAGAATGGATTAAATCATGGGAGTGACAGGCATACAAGCCCCAAATGGTGATTTCTCCCAAATGTCTCCTGTTTCCAGCTACATACTCTTGCCCTTCATTATCACGGAGCAAACATTCATAGCACATTTTCAAATATTTTTATTATCTCCCCCATTGGCCTTACTGTAAAGAACATCAAAGAATAAACTTCAGAGATTTCTGAGATAGACACTCTAGTCCAGTCCTCTCATGGATAAGAAAGCATGGGCCAGGGGGCCCCTGGGTGGCTCAGTCAGTTAAGTGTCTGACTTCAGCTCAGGTCATGATCTTGCGGTTCACAAATGCAAGCGCCACATGGGGCTCTGTGCTGACAGCTCAGCACCTCCTTCAGATTCCGTGTCTCCCTCTCTCTCTCTGCCCCTCCTCTGCTCGTGTTCTCTCTCTCTTTCTCCCTCTCTCAAAAATAAACATCAAAAAAAATTTTAAAGCAAGCACAGGCCCACATAAGTGAATTACTCATCCAAGATAACTTACAATAAAACAGTACTTGCCAGGCATTGACCACATCGGAGATAAGCAGTGTAATGGTCAATGGTTACACAAATGCTTGACTCTTTCTGAATGAAGTCTTAAGAATCAAAATACAAAGCAAAATGAATTTCTGAGAAATTAAATAAAATATGGCATTGCATTTGCAGATTGTTTGCTCTACATTTTTTTATTAAAGGTGCTCACCAAATTCACCCTCAGTCATCCTGTTATGAGTTGAATCATGTCCCCCCCAGATTAGTATGCTGAGCCCCCAGGACCTCAGAACATGACTTTATGCGGAAATAGATCTTTGCGGATGTAATTAGTTAAGAGCGAGTAACTGGGATGGGTCCTAGACCCCCTTCCCCTCCCATCTGCACCACATACTCCCTCCCCCTCGAGTCTCTGACACTGGTGAGTGATGAGCTGGGCTTAGGGGGAGGAAGAGGCCCTACCTAGGCTTTCAGCCTTAGTCACTCGGCCACTCAAGTTTACCAGAACTCTCTGCACTGGATTACCAGGCATGGGCAGGTTATAAAATATCACTGTGGGGCGCCTGCCCAGGTGCCTCAGTAGGTTGAGCAACTGTCTCTTGGTTTAGGCTCAGGTCATGATTTCACGGTTCATGACATAGAGCCCGAGTCGAGCTCTGCACAGATGGTGAGAAGCCTGCTTGGGATTCTCCCTCCCCTCCCTCTCTGCCTCTCACCTCTCTAAATAAAAAATCATCTTAAAAAATAAAATGTCATTGAACCCTTTTTATCTTCTTCAAGAAGCTCATAGACGGCAGACCCACGGCAGAATTCAGTCATCCTTGGATCAATATCTTATAATTGTACTGATAACCTTTATATGTTTGAACTTCACTCCCTGTGGTTAGGATGGAGTAAAGATTTATAGAGGAAAGACGTTATCAGATCTGCGTACTTCCCAGATGTCAGCTAGAGTCTCTGCCCCCCTTTAGATACAGATAAGATCTAAAACAATCCTCCCTATCATGGGGTGGGGGGATGGGGGAGGGAGTACAATGCCTTCCGTGAGATACCGGGGATTTATGTGCCGTAACCTCAGCCTAAGCCTCCGCATCTATTAATCGGCCATCTTGCTATTCTAGTACCTGCTGCTTTTGCTCTGTGCTTCATCAGCCCAGACATAAAACTTAGAACTCTCCCTCTGGTGCCCCAATGTAAACACTCACCCATGGCATTTCTGTGCCTGTGGGAACACGTCACTGCAGACGACTGGGTTTATGGTGTTTGTAGTAACTCCTGAGGAAGACTGGGGAGAAGCTGGCTCTGCAGGGAGCGCAGGGTTTTCCCAAACTACACGTCAGGGAGGCTTCCCCGGAGCATTCCGCATGCAGAGGGAGCCCTGAAAGTTTAACTGGCCGGGGTTTGGAGTTCAGTGGAGCGAGGAGGTATGACTGAAGGGAAAGGGAAGAAGGGGTCTCCAGGGCACTGGCAAGGGTGTGGCTCACGCGGCAGACACAGGAAGCGTTGGGCTGGCAGGGTTTAGACGTGTGGAGATTGTACGGCCTCTGGTGCCACCTGTTGCCCGATCAAATGAAGAACTACCACCTCTTCCATTTCTGGCGATGAGAAGAAATGGCTGATTTAAGTGATGGCCCTCAAAACACCACCCTCCCAAGGCTGAGCTGGGGGTGGGGTGGAAGGTGGCAGTCGGTGGTTCAACCGCTGTGGCATCTGAGGACAGCGGGGAAGCAGCTGCTTTCAATGAAGGCCTGCGAGCATGACGTCACGGGCTTCCTGTCCTCCGTGAGCCCTTCGAGCCCATGGCAACAGGCAGGCTGCGGTGGGACACAACAAGGTGCTTCTTAGAGCCATAGTCGTCTTTTACAATCTGTGATTATTTGTATTTTTTCCTCAAGTGTATGGACCTCTGTCACCACTCTGTCTGGTGGTGGTGACGGCTCAGCTCCACTTTTCCTTTCATGTATTCTTATCACCTAGAGGAAGATGTATCTAGTAAATATAAATTTAAAACTCTCTTCAAAAGGTCATATCAATACTTGCTTAACGTTTTTAAGGAAGAGCCCTAAGAAAACATAAAACCATGATTATCTCAAGAATTGTTTTGGTTTAGTTTTTTTAAAGTTTATTTTGAGAGAGACAGAGAGCTGGGGAGGGGCAGGGGGGGCGGGGGGGAATCCCATGCAGCCTCCACACTCAGCACAGAGCCCAAATCAAGAGTCGGATGCTCAACTGACGGAGCCACCCAGGCACCCAAAAATTCGGTTTTTAATAGAAATTTTAAAACCAGATGTCTACAGTCTGGAAGGTAAGGTGCTTTTTTGCTCATTTTTGTACAGAGCATGTTCATTGTAAACCTAGTTTCTAGGCCTTGTGAGTTGTTCCATCAGATGTTGACAAAGGTGCCATGAAACCCATAAGGCATTTGCACAGGCACTTCGGCTCGGCCCAGTTCTTCGAAGTTCTTGGCGTCCAGGACTAGGAGAAAATTGTTTTCATTCTAGAAAAGGAAAAATCAAGATTGAAAATTCTTTTGATCATGTCTTATGCATCTTCCTATCTATCCTCAGACTTAGCACAGTGCTTGGCTATCCATGCACTGAATGCTTGCGGAATTGCCGAACCAGCCTGGAAAGGAAATTATGGCAGAAGTAGTTCAGGCCCAGAGTGAAGAAATTAAGTTGTTTATGTCAATTACCTTCACAGAATCTCTCTGAGTTTAAGGATCTTTCTACCTGCACCTTTTTAATCTCCTAAGGGACACAGAAATTTTTTCTTCAAATTTTCTAAGCTCTGTGCCTCCAGTTACTTTGGAACTGTACAAGTAACTTTGTCAGCATTACCAGGAGGGCTGACACTCGTCCTGCTGTAATTGCAGGAGTGGCAAGTCCACGGGATGAGGACAAAGTCCTCGGGAGCCTGTGGCCAGTATTGGTAATTGATCACAGCACCCTCCTTGTCTCAGGATCCCACACCCCAGGCAGCCACTAATAACTGACCAAAGCTGGTACTCAAAGTGAGCCTCTCGGCCACAAGACTGCCTCAGACAAGAAGTTAAGACATCACCACTGCCGAGAAGGGCTCACCACAAACACCTTTGGGGCACTGAAACCAGCAGCACAGATGATGGCATGAACACCAGACTGGACGGCAGAAGACTGAGATTTGAGATTTAAACACCGGCTTCACCACTGTGGGATCTAACACAAGGTCCCACAATGTCTCTAAATTAAAATTCCATGTGTGTAAAATGGTACGCAAAAAAGATCTCCTTTTTTAAAAAAATTTAAATTCAAGTTAGTTAACTTACAGTGTAGTCTTGGTTTCAGGAATAGAACCCAGTGATTCATCTCTTACATTTGACACCCAGTGCTCATCCCCAAAAGCATCCTCCTTAATGCCCATCACCCATTTAACCCACCCCCCTTCTCCCCTCCAGCAACGCTCAGCTTGTTTTCAGTATTTAAGAGTCTCTTATGGTTTGCCTCCCTCTCTGTTTCAACAAAGCTCTTCTGATGAGTAAATAAGATGATGTGTGTTAAAGTTCTTTGTAAATGAATATCTATGCAAAATGTAAATTATGATGATGACTATATAAATAGAACTGTAAAATAATAATAAAGCACGGATTGTGATAAAAGGCTGTGTACACAGGAGGAGGGGAAGAAAAGGGAGAAAGTACTGTATTGGAATCAGAATAAACTACTGAGAGCATCACTGAATACATTCTTCAAAAGGCTCAGTGCGACTCCTCTTCCTGACTGGTGATGGAGAGATACATTTACCTGCTTGGGGGTGATCACCACAGAGAGAATCACCCCATCATCTTCTTCACTGGCTGCCGGGGCCGGAACAAACACAGGTTCCGAGGGGTAGAAGCCATCTTCTCTCCAAACCTGTAATAAACCCCGAAAAAGTATTTAATAGAAGGCTACTGATGAGTAGGAAGCCTTCTACAGCTCCTCTCACTCCCAGCATGCACCTGCTGTCAGACCACTATCCGGACAGTAAAAGAATCAGGCTCGCTGAGCTGAACAGAGGGGAGGTGGGGGGCCTGCAGCTGCAGGCTCCGTCACATCAGACATAGTCTGTGCAGTTATAACTTCCCATTGACCTGAACTGCAAGTGTCCCAACAACCTGAACCCCATGATTTCTCTAAAGATAACATCAAACAGAGACCTGTTTTTCTGGGCTTGGGATTCATTTAAGATTCCCTAGAGGGAACATTCCCATAGCCTAGGTGATTCTGTGGTTCTCAAAGATGAATAAAAGTAAATGGTTGAGCTGCTTGAATACTAAAGAAGCTCAAGGGGCGCCTGGGTGGCTCAGTCGGTTAACTGTCCGACTCTTGATTTTGGCTCAGGTCACGATCTCATGGTTTGTGAGATCCAGCCCTGCACTGGGCTCTGCCCTGACAGCTCGGAGCCTGCTTGAGATTCTCTCTCTACCTCTCCCCAACGCATCCAGGCTGCCTTGCTCTCTCTCTCCTTGCTTGCTCACTCTCTCTCTCTCCCTCAACCTCTCTCTCCCTCTCTAAAAATAAATAACACATTAAAAAGAAAAACCTTAAAGAAAGTCACTCCTTCCTTTAAAAAAAAAAAGAGAAATTAACCAAACAGAAATTAATTCAAAAGGCAGAAGAGGTCTTTTAAGAGTTCAGAAAGGGAAAAAATTTTTCATTACCATCAATGTCTTGTTTACCACGTCAACCTTGATCAGAGAATCCCCGACCAGATGCCGAAAGCCACAGCCATAGAAGAAACGATACTTTTTGCCACTGAATTGGCCATAGTTGATCTGGGGAAATTCAATTCCTCCTTCATCCTCTAGACTCTCGGGATGTAGATTTTCATAGGAGCACCAAATCTAAAAGAGGTCCCAAAAGGATTTGCAGTGATTGGTACTTTCTCACCGACTTTATGCAGTGTAGGTCAGTGAGGGAGCTAAGAGTTTACAATATGGCTTGGAAATTGAGACTAGGTCATTTTTCCTATTGTTCCTCTTTCCATCATGTGTATGAATGCATGAAAGATTATTGGGTTTTGTGACGAAGCTGTCACATGGCATACATGGTGGACGTGCCCTTCTTATTCTACTGAAGCTAAGACATTAATTGCGACACGACGACATGCCTGTGGGAGGCACAAGTTATCCAAAAGGTTGATATGATCAGCACCAATCTCAAATACTCAGCCATTCCACAACCATTAGAAAACTGACATACCTGTTTCAAAACACAAAAAGGAGGGGCGCCTGGGTGGCTCGGTTGGTTAAGTGTACAACTTCAGCTCAGGTCATGATCTCACGGTTCGTGGGTTCAAGTCCCACATCAGGTTCTGTGCTGACAGCTCAGAAACTGGAGCCTGTTTCGGATTCTGTGTCTCCCTCTCTCTCTGCCCCTCCCCCACTTGTGTTCTGTCTCTCTCTGTCTCAAAAATAACTATAAAAAAAATTTTTTTTAAACACAAAAAGGATAGGTAAACAGTGCTCACGCCCACTCAGAATTCTGCACTTGTTGTGCAAGCGACTGTCATGACCTTACCATACTCAGGGGAATGATAGCAGACTTATTGGGCAACAAACATTGTGGAAAACAGCCAATGAATAGAGGAACACAATTAAAATTCAAAGTCTTAGTCTAATGTCCTTTGATAGCATACCTTTCCATCGGCCTGTTTCACAGCAGTGGCTGAAGAATAGGACAGTGGGCTGAGGTTCTCTCCCTCAGGGTCATTCAAACTGACGTGCAAGGGCAAAACAAACCTCCGAGGGAAAGACCTGCCTACGGAATTATAGACCTGTTCAGGAAAAAGAAACGGATGAGGAAATGGCATTCTTAGAATGACAGCGTGTCCCAATAATGTATATCAAGTCAAACGTTCCTAAGTAATTGCATAAATGATCATTTTCATTCATTCACCTATTCCACAAACGTCTGTTGAGTACCTACTCTAGACAAAGCACTGTTTTAGACGCTGGGGATGCAACAGTGAAGAGAGTCCCTGGACCTTATGGAACTCACATTCTAGCAGGGAAAGAATGATGATAAGTAAGAATTAAAGTATATGTTATTGGATTAGTGTCAAATAAACGAATGAGGTCTTGGATCATGATAACTGCCATTAAGAAACACTGCAGGGTGAGAGAGTAAAGAGTAACAGGGGTGCTTCAGTTTTCATGTTTGGTCTGCACAGACCTCGGCATAGGGAAGCATTATCTTAGTAGGCCTGGCTTGCTCAAAGCCGGCACATTCTCAAGAAAAGTCCGTTTTCATGACGGCCGGCCTGGGTCTTTGGCTGGCACCTGGGAACTGAGCAGTTGGAATGTTCTGTCCGACAAGACTGGGTTCACATGCCTGAGGTCATGAGCCACACTGTACTGCTTTGTGCAGGCAGCTTACACAAACAGTGTGATTTATAATGAACATGTGCTTCGCTGTGTGCATACGGAGCTTTGTGAAACTGAGGTTGCGGAGGGGCTATATGCCTGTGTGCTGATACCCAATACAATCCCTGGATGACCAGCTTGGGGGAGCCTCCCTGGCACGCAACACTCCATCCACGTTGTCACAGTGGCTAGAGGACTCAGGTGTGTCCTGTGTGACTCCACCGGAAGAGGACTTGGAAGGGTGCACCTCGTGGTTTCCTCTAGTCCTCATCCCACGCACCTTTCTACTTGCTGATTTTTCTGAGATCTGTGAGCCCGCCTACTGAATCATCAAACCAAGAGTGACTCTGAGGATCCCCAACACAACCTCCTTGCAGAAATCATGTTTAAGCAGGAGACCCTAATAAAATGAGTTAATTTTTTCTGATAATAAGAGTGCTTTAAGCATATTTTCCTTTCTTGAAATACTGTAAGAGGGGCACCTGTGTGGTTCGGTTGGCTAAGGGTCTGACTCTTGGTTTCGGCTCAGGTCATGATCTCAACCGTTTGTGGATTTGAGCCCTGTACCAAGCTCTGTGCTGTCAATGCAGAGCCTTCTTGGGATTCTCTCTCTCTCTAAAATAAATAAATAAATAAATAAATAAATGTTCAAATGCCAAAAAAAAAAAAAAACCTACTGGAAGATGGAGAACAAAATATGCTATTTCCCCTCATCTACCTGAAGCATCTTAGCTCCATCTCACACAGAAATGTTTTTACTGACTAAAGATTCAGTGCGATTTTTAAGATTCACAGAGAGTTAGATTTTCTTAAGAGTTAGATTTTTTAAATTACTTTTAAATTTATGTAAACATTTTTTTTTCCTTTTGCAAACTCATACCTGAACAAAAAGAGACTTCCAATAATGGTGGCTTAGGTAATGTGGATCAACTGTCTCACTAAGAACAGTTAAAGAGGCTAGACAAAAATGATTAAAATAACTGTTTGAACTCAGGAAACAACAGATGCTGGCAAGAATATGGAGAAACGAGAACCCTCTTGCACTGTTGGTGAGAATGCAAACTGGTGCAGCTGCTCTGAAAATCAGTGTGATGGTTCCTCAAAAAATTAAAAATAGAATTGCCCTACGACCCAGCAACAGCGCTACTAGGAATTTACCCAAAGGATACAGAAGTGCTGATGCAGAGGGGCACATGTACCCCAATGTTTATAGCAACACTTTCAGCAATAGCCAAATTATGGAAAGAGCCCAAATGTCCATCAACTGATGAATGGATAAAAAAGATGTGGTTTGTATATACAATGGAATACTACTCGGCAATGAGGAAGATGAAATCCGGCCATTTGCAGCAACAAGGATGGAACTGGAGGGTATTATGCTAAGTGAAATAAGTCAGTCAGAGAAAGACAGATATGTTTTCACTCATGTGGAACTTGAGAAACTCGACAGAAGACCATGGGGAAGAGGAAGAGAAAAAAAATAGTTACAGAGAGGGAGGCAAACCATAAGAGACTCTTAATAGAGAACAAACCGAGGGTTGATGGGAAATTCAGTGGGGAGGGGAAAATGGGGGAGGCACTGAGAAGTGCACCTGTTGTGATGAGCAATGGGTGCTGTACAGAAGGGATAAATCATGGGAATCTACTCCTGAAGCCAAGAGCACACTGTATACGCTGTACATTAGCTAACTTGACAATAAATTATTTATTTAAAATGCTTTATAATCCCCCTAAATAAAAAATAAAAAATAGCTGTTTGAAGGCACCAGTGAGCTAAAAAGGCAGTGAAGAATAACAGGGCAGAGATTTGGAGGGAGACAGACACCTAGAGGTAAACAAGATACTAGGAGCAGCTGTCCCCTACGGATATCAGCTGCTTCCAGAAAAAGGCAGCAGAGAGGCTGAGAAAATAAAATGATTTTTTGTTAAACTTTTTTTAATCTTGAGATCACTGCAGATTCACATGAAATAACATAGAAAAATAAACAATTGATTAAAAATGGGCAAAAAAAGAAAATGAACATTTTGCCAAAAGTATACAAATGGCCAATAAGTACATGAAAAGATGCTCAGCATCACTCATTAGTCATTAGGGAAATGCAAATCAAAATTACAATGAGATATTACTTCATACCCACTAGGGTGGTTATTATAAAAAAAAATCAAAAACAGAAAATAACAAGTGCTGTGAGACCCCTGTGAATTGCTGGTGGGAATGTTAAATGGTGCAGCTGCTGTAGAAAACTGTGTGGCGGCTCCTCAAACAGTCAGTTACAGAATTATCATAGGATCCGCAGTTCTACTTCTAGTTAAATAAGAAAAGAATTTAAAACAGGGACTCAGATATATACTTGAGTGCCAAAGTTCATAACAACACTGTTCACAATCGTTCATGACAACACCGCTCACAATCGTTCATGACAACACCGCTCA